>NPFG01000146.1:0-85755 GCA_002288965.1 Xylaria sp. MSU_SB201401 | reverse complement strand
ATATAATTTAAAAATTTAGAAATTTAACTATATAATAAACCTAAAAATATTTTTTCCTATTTTACTACTATTTTCTTTTATGCTTAAATAGAAAACTATACTAAAATAATTCCTATATTTTTAAAAACCTTAAATATATAAATAAATAAAATAGCTATAAAATAAAGAAAAATACTACTAAATAGCTTATTTAATTACGATTCTAATAGTATTAATTATTAGTTTATAGCATTAAAACTAGTAAAGTTATCAAAAAGTGGGGTAAGTAGCTTATAATATAAATTTATATAACACGGTACTGCTAAGGCTAGTGCGTCACTGACTTGTGTGCGTCAATGACTTGTGTATGACGTTATACTAATTAGTATTTAGTACTGCCCTTAAAAATACTAAATACTAAATACTAAGCTTAGTAGTACTATAGTAATACTAATTCCCAACCCTGTTTGCATTACACGGATCAGACCTGTGTGGGGGGGGCCTCTCTCTCCGACTGTGACGTTTTTCTGACAGACAACTCACCAAGGGGCGGCTCTACAGGCCCCGTTAAACAAACAAGAATCTCATCCGACAGACTTGGGCACACTCGGCCTTGTGCTCGCGCCCAGACACAATGTCACTCCGGAACTCGGGGAGCCGTGCTCGGTAAAAACACAGTAAGGCTGTGGATACTGGAATACATAAAACAAGCCAGAATGGTTGATAGGCCAACTGAGCGATACCTAGGTCAAGAAGCTGTAGAACAAAACACCATACATCACTACGCCTCTTCCATCACGCCTTAGTAGATCGCATTGTCGACACTACACAGCAGGTGCGAATGTTAAGGGCAGCTCAAGCCTAAGGCTAGCTAGCATCTCTGAAGTATGGTGCTTTTTTTTTTATCTAAGTCTCTCCCACTTTAGGACAGAATTCTATTTGCAGACAAGGCGATATGTTCAGCCCCGTGCGAGGTGACATGTGCATGACAACAGCCTCAATAACGATCAGACGCGAATCTCGTCTATCCCCGGCAAAAATAGAAGTCACCATAAGCGCAAAGCACTTGCTAGGTACCTAATAATCTACAGCCTCATGTTACCGCATGTATACGGCGAAGCCCTGCTCTCAGGCCATCCAAAGCTTCCACCCAGCCAGTCTGCAGCAGGTAGTCTGGAGCTCTGTGGAACAAGAACACGTTAGCAGAGTGATGTCAACTATTAGACAACCTGCCTTTTGGATAATAATAATAATAAATAATAAAAAAATGAAAAGGGAATAAAGTAGCGGCTCTGAAAGTTATAGTAGCAGTAGGAGTAGTTGTACGTCATTGTGTGGAGGGCGGTATAGTAGGTAGATCTAGGTAGATCTAGGTAGTACCTACCTACTCAGATACCGTAGGTACCATCCTTTTAATGCTCACGAAACCTCCGTGACCTCTAAGACCCAAATTTAGTCACGTACTATGTTCTTCTCATCCCTGCCGATAGATCAACATATGAGATACCTAGAAATAACTATTCTCTCACTTTACAACCCTGTATGCGATGTAGTTTTTAGTATTTGTAGATCAGTTTAGATCAAGTACAAAGTCTTATAACTTTCATTAGATACTAAAATCTTGGCAGGTCACGGAGGTTTCGTAGGTATTAAAAGGATAACTGCGCATTTAGCCTCCTCCACGTGACCCTTATTATGTATAAACAGGAAATATTGGTCACGTGAAGGTCACGTGATAAAAAGGTGGTTGTACCAGAACGGGCTAGACTGAGAAGTCCAGATGGTCCGTCCTTCAGCATTGAATTCCAATTTGCTGCGGTTGATTATCGTGAGCTTCGCTCGTCACGAATACCTCAATTGACCACCCCTTCTCATTATGAACGCCTTTCGCGCCGCTCGTGCCGCCGGCGCTGCTCTCCGAGCTCGCCCTGCTGCTATGCGGCTCTCTACCCAGCTCCTGCAGCGAAGGGGTTATGCTGACGCTGCCCCCGACAAGGCTCGTATCCTTCAGCCACTAAAGCCAATAAGTTGTTTTATTAACATCACATAGATCAAGCTGAGCTTGTCTCTCCCTCACCAGGTACGATGGCTTCTAGATATGCGACTCTATCTTGATCCGTTACTACACGCTGCGACCGGTCATGACTACGACCCCATTGCCCACCGACTTTGCTAATTCCCGCACCAGTCCATTTTCAGTTCGCAAGATGTTGTTCAGGTCAACATTCCGGCCGAGTCGGGAGAGATGGGTGTACTTGCCAACCATGTGCCTTCGATCGAGCAACTGAAGCCCGGCCTTGTCGAGGTTGTCGAGGAAAATGGCTCCAGCAAGCAGTTTTTCCGTATGTACATGGAGAAGAGATATGGCATTCTATGGTTCACTAACTACCAGTGCCAGTTTCTGGTGGTTTCGCCACGGTTCAGCCCAACTCCGTATTGAGCATCAATGCCGTTGAGGGTTACCCCCTAGAAGATTTCAGCGCCGAAGCTGTCCGATCCCAGATTGCCGAGGCTCAGAAAGTCGCCAACGGCAGTGGCAGCGAGCAGGATATTGCGGAGGCTAAGATCGAATTAGAGGTAAGGCATATGCTTTGTTCGTTATGTGTTCTGTTCCACTGACGTTTACAGGTCCTGGAAAGCTTGCAAGTTGTTCTGAAATAGACTGTATAGAGCGTAGTTATCACGCCACAACATTGTACATCAGCATGATTCCCTAACAGTCCCCGAGAGCGAATAAAGAAGGTTCTGAGTGTCTGGGGATGACCTATGCAGTTTCCATCAATCGTGAATGCGCCTACCTGATATGCCCCATCGCAACTGACCGATACGTTGCTTGGAAGAAACTACTGACCATGCTAGTAACTCTTATGGTGAAGGTGCCTCGATCACTAGCTCTTCGATCTCTCAGTCCATTATCAACTTGTCCAGGAACATCATCCTAGGTGCAAGGCGCGGCATATGTGGGTATATATATGTAATGCCGCATACTTAACCAGATTGCGATACGCTTATGATAATTCTACTTGAATCACCTTGAAACGTCCTTCGTCATGGCTTCGCGCCCGCAAAGACATGTGCCCACGGCCAAAAATGTGTCCACCAACAGCGAGAACACTATTTCTCAAGTTCTAACTCCCTTTGGAACTGTGAAATCAAGGGTACGTCACTTTCACAAACTTTCCAGCCAGGCTAATTCATCCGAATATACCGGGTTTACAAAGCAACAGCGTATGCAAGCATCGATTGATTAGGAACGTCCGCTACGCTCCCGACTTGCAAAACACTCAACGAAGTACCTCGAAGCTCCTGATTTTCGAACACCTCCAGCTACGCAATCATTCGTACTCCACAGCTGCGGCCGACATGAAAATAACGAGCAGCAAGGCCGGGAATTGGGAGCCCGGACAGCACTTTTTCTGCAACCTTCTTGTCGGAAAAGCTTCTCTATGGGTCACTCATGCGACAAATTTGGACCCACGGAGATTCTCTCTTCTAGCGCGCGGCATATTTCTGTCTCTGATTATGGAACAGCTCTCAAGCCACATAATCTTAACCTGATAACCACTACATATGGAACGCCAGCCTTTGCGAACCCGTTAGCTCTCGCCAAGAAGCGGCAAGGCATGCCATTGGCACCGCCCATCTTGCATGACACACTGGAAATGGAAAAGTGGAGGTCAGCTCGAGATATGTTCACGCAGTACGATGTTAGCAGGCCCTCCGGCTGGCTCTCGGACGTGGGGGACCTATCTCTATCAGGGGATGGAAATGCCAGCCCCCGAAGATATTGCAGGTACTGTCACATTTGCTCAACTCCTACTTGGGCCCCAACCTACTGCTCTACCTGCGGGCATCATCTTTGTCAAAGGTGTGTGTGTGAGGCATCAGGCCGTACTCCGCAGGATCATACCGACATTTTACACTCCCCTAGTCTCACCGTCACAAGAGACGTATCACATCAAATCTCTAGCTCTAGGTCAAAATTAGGCTCTGCGCAACAATTCCATCGAGACGCCGAAATAACCCGTTCTACAGCCAACAGCCGGCACCATGATCGTATAGACAGACAGCAGTATCGGTCACCCAGTTACAAAGACGATACGAGTTGGCTAAATAGGAATCATGAGCATACAGCTGCGCCAATAGCGCATCGTGAAAATACCATGTCAACCATGAGATACGATCGACATACGAATCAAGAGCATTATAAATATGCAGTAAACCAATCAAAACAGCGTGTTAGGGAGAACCCATTCCTTGTCAGCGATAGGAAGAGCCAGGAACATGAGACGGAAGAGACTACTTGTATACGTGCTGTGACCCGAGCAGCATGTGACGACCCGATGTGTAGAGCGACCCATGCCGGACACCATCCTTTTCGACATAGTGTTTCTTGTTCTAAGCATCAGAGTCAGGAGAAGAGTCCAGCATTAGAGCCTAAGAGTTCTCAAGACAGGCTGCCCACGGCTGAGACGTTTGAAAAACTCGACTCTGATAAGAGTCTCCCGCAGGGTCAAGCCCATACAGTTCATCACCACCACACTGCCAGCTTCCATAGTCCTCATCACATTGCAGAGCATCTTTCCACAGCGGTCGGTCACAATGCGTATGATCTCCTGAAGCATCGTAATGAGAAAGAGATTCAGCGAACGCCGTCCCCCATGAAGACAAATATCAAGCCTCTCTCCTATCTTGAGCCACTCACACCAGCTAAATCGGTCACAGAACTTGACTCGTTTCAGTGGGCACCGGATTCCATTTCCCCAGGCTATCATCGAGATTCAATTGACGGGAGGCAGCAATCTACCACAGCAAGGAAAGTCGTATCTAGTGGGTCGGACCATCGGCAACCGGTACTTAAGGACAAGAAAACTACACACGAGTTGAAAGACGACATGCCAGGGGAAGCTGCTACTCATGGTAAGACTCGGGAAATACGTAATAATTCGAATTTATCTTTGGGTGATCATAACCACCCGAAGGTTCTATTAGCCAGCACACCGTTATGGCTCAGAAATCCTACCAAGGAAGTAGCGGATGCTACTGCTTCGTTACATCACATCAATACGAAGAGCCATAGAACACATGAGCACGAGCATGGCTATCTTTCGAGCGTCAACGTCGATGGCTGAAGAGGCCAAGCGACCAATCGCTCCGCAAGTTCAGTTCACAGTATTGACTGTCGTGAAGAGTTAAACCATGATGTATCCTACAAATCTACGCCTTCTCCGCTCATTACCTCGCAGAGGAAGCAACATCAAGGTGTGCAGAGCCGGCTCAGCCCCCGTCTTGATGATCATTCGAGAATTCAAAGCAAGCACGAAGCAAACTCTCAAGATAAAAGTTATACGCTCTCGACAAGAAGCCGCATCTCGACACCATTAATACCTAGGGAAACCACAACGCCCCATATGACTCCAGAGATACGAATTGATCCGCCTGAACGCCAACTTCCGAGAATCTCAGTTCCGGTGTCCAAGCGGCGCGAGTTCTTCGAACATGTTCAAGACCATTCAGTGATAGCCACCTCAGCTGACACCTCTAAGCATGGTGAAGGTCAGGAGAGACGCACCGAGCAAGGTCAGCAACAAGGAGCAACATCTACAATCCGGGGTGGATCGTCGCAGTCGCTTATACAAAGATAGGAAAGTGAACATAAGCACCTGCGTCCAAATACGCAGCAGCTCAGTCGTGAAGAAACCACAAGCCCTATGTCCCTACATCCCTATCCTCCTCGTCAACCACCATCCGGCTTTTTATCTACTATGACCACCGCCTCAACTCGCGGATCCGACCGCGAGCTCGAGCAAAACGATACGAAATCCTTTACCGAAGACGTATCCCACCATTTCGAAATTACCAAGCCCACACCCATCGCGCCTCCGAATCACGAATGTACCTGGAAGGAGCGGTATTTCGACCTGACGGCCGAAATTCGACAGCTCAAGGCTGAGCTGTCGACCCATGCTTCCCTTACAAGTTACGGACAGCATACAGACGATCTCAATTTGCTCGAGGTCACTATTATTTTGCACTTCAGGGACAGAGATGACATTGTCATCAATACTGACGTTACGCGGGACGCAGGGCCCAGTAACTAAAGCTACTTATTCGTAGATGATTTAGCTGGACGACTCGGCAGTGCGAGGGTGCCAATGGACTGCGGCTGTGGAAGGCAATCCCAGGTGGCCGCCTGCATGGTGTGGAATTGTCCCTCGAATTGGGTTTAAGCCACAACGGAGGGAGATTTTCAAGTAGCTAATACGCTTCATCAATAGGTAGATAGACAATACATGCTATTCATATCTGACTGAACCTATCTAGCACCAACGTGCCTATTTATTTACTTACATAGGTAGAGGATTTAGATAATTAAAATTTGAAACAAAAAAAATTAAACAATCGATATACAGGCCAACCATACATACATACATACATACATATCTTGTTTATATCTCTCTCCCCTCTTAACAGGCAGATGAGGTAAGTAAGCTAAGATGATGAGAGGGGAAGGAAGAAAAAAAGTAAAAAGGGGAACGGACATCTACTGTAGATGAAAACAGCATAAGATACTCCGAATCGGGGAATCGAACCCCGGGCTTGACGGCACCACAATATATCGAAACGATGAAATTGAGAGCGTCAAATGTTAGCCACTACACCAATTCGGACGAGATGATCTGCCCACTAGCGGAATCGAACCGCTGATCTTGTCATGACTCCTAGTTACTACTAGTGACACGCTATACCACTTAGCCAAGCGGGCTGTTTATGGCTGTTATTGGCGGCCAAACGCAAAAGTATGTAAATGTATGGGTGCGAGGTAGGTCAGTCACAATTGTCTCGCAGACAGGAACTTGTTTAATCCCGTCTGGGTTGCCAGATCCATCAGATTCTGAGTTGACAAACTATTAATATCATAACTTGTTGGTATTCAGGCGATAGAACAGAATACACTTTGTCCATAGAGTTGTGGCTGATAATTGAGTATCCGACTCATGCGAAAGAATTGGCCAGATGCTCGAGAAGTTGAGAGTCAGCTCTTATCGTGGTGTTTATATAGAACCAAGACACATATATCGCATTAGTAATTACATGTAGCGATCTTGCAAAAGGTCCCTATTCATGTCATGCTCTTCTCGCTCTGCGAATCACGCTTTTATAGCAACGTCGATAATACAATAATAGGTAGGCTGGTAAACATTCGCGAAAATATTCATCTGGTGAGCTCTGTACCCTGATTACATGTTGTTATTGATTCATACTATCCTGATAAGAAGCCTGTGCGAAGCGTGGTATTTCATAATGCGAAGAATTTAATTTAAGATCTCAAGATCTCAAGATCCAATTACTATTATTACTTATTATTAAAGCTACACAATTTAATTAAGTGTAAGTATATTAAAGTTAATGCCCTGATTAGACCCTGACCAACTAGAGCCTAGCGGAGCTTCTAGAGATTTAGGGGTACGTAAATAGAATTCTTGAGCTTTACCTTTCAGTTTTATTTAGTTGGAAGAGTGTGTGGTTGAAGTAAAGCTTTCTAATAATCTACATCCTCTCGGGATATTACAGCCCATCTGCTATGCTCAATAACTTATGGTGATATTTCCTGGCGTAAGGCATCTAATAAAAAGGGACACTGTCCGAGTTACACACGCTGAACACTTGTACCGACGATGAGCTCAAGCCGTTTTGGACGAGATTAATCGTTCGTCTAGTTTTTTGGTGCCGACGTTCCATATCAAGTACATTCATCGTCGTCGGGGACATATTCAATGAAATCCTGGCTCGTGTGAGTGACAATTGCTAAGAGCTCCTAATACAGACTACACAAGGAAATAGGCAACAAGCGAACAATGCAATTAGTGACGGAAAAACTGGCTTGAACTAGGTGCATGGGAAACCGGCATAGACTCGGAGGCAGATAGTTGATGTCCCTCTCGTTGTCGGGAACACGGGTCGTACGGCGAAAACTAAAGAGTCAATGCATCCTTCGTACCTTCGCACTCAAATTGTAGTCTATTTTTAGGTCGTTGAATGATAATGGGAGGAGAGAGGATCTGGAGGCATCTAGTCGAAGCACCAAGGGTTGAAACATTATAGTCAAGCTCACCCCGTAAATGCCGAAAAGGCAGGAATGATGAGAATGTGCTCGGGATGGTTAGTGTGAGTCACATTAGTTAATCGTCATGAAGTCGCGGTGGGGTCTATTCCGGAACGCACAATCAAGGGACAAACAACATTGAGACTTCATTATCTTCCAGTTGCTGCTGTAAAGGCAACTTCAACCATACCGCTTCTTTATTTTCTGGAGCAGATATAAAAACCGCCGAGTGGGCAATCCCTTATTTCTCCTAGTCATGCGTGACATTCCCCTAACCACATATTACACACAGTTTCCGAGAAAGCATAGGTCCTAATTTGAATATAACAAGCTGCACTTTCTAGGTAGTGCGGTTCGTAGCCTTGCTGTATTTGAAAGGCACTTCGGGATGTGCTAGAACTTTTGATTAGTTGTTTAGTCCAACCTCAGTGGCCGGGAGGGTCTAGTTGTGCCTTGACAATCCTTTTCAATTCAATGCTGCAAGTGGAATGTCCATCGTTGTAGCTTAGTTAAGCTATGGGATTGTCATTGGTCAAACTCCCGAAGCAACTTAATAAGCGTGGTGTAACCTACCACATTGTTGTATGTAGATATTTCATATGCCTCCCATACTTCCCGAAGACGGTATTAGTCTAGGGAGCTGGGCGACTGCATGTGAAAAGCAGAGTTACGAGCCATCCTCATGCAAAAATGACAAACGCACTTTGTCCCTTACGTAAGAGCCAGTGGTGAGACAAAAACCAAAAGCCCCAGAGTGCATTGCGGCCCGTTGGTTAACTTTGATGGCTTCTAGGTTGACTGCTTGCCAAGGCAATGGTACTACGCATGTGAAAGACATGCATATAGCCCTCCTCTTGTTGATCATATGACGCCTGCCAGCCTACGTTCAACCTGCAACCTGTAATCTAGTCCCGAACCAGACCCAATCTCAACTGGTCATACAGAACCAGCATTCCTCACTTCCGAGGACGTCGCATGAACGGTCGCGCGAATTAGTTGCCGATCGTGAAAAACCGGGATCTTGATGTGACGAGCTGATCGTGACCAATAGAGGCTCCCAGGATGGCTTGTTCTACGGTGCAGCCAAGCTGGTTAAATACTGCCGCTTGTTTGAAGTTACTCAAGTCACAGTGCTGCTCCATTCAGAGTCCATTTATTACGCCACATGTCTCTGTCCATGTGTAGCGCACTCTACTCGGTAATTGGAGTAGGTATGCCGCCTTGCTCCAACTCTCCGTCTTTCAAACGCCCCGTCATCAGGTAGCAATAGGGAAAAGAGCAGCGAGCGGAACAGAAAGGCGATGTTCAGATAAATGTCTGTCTTGTCAACGGTCGGCGGAAACGGCATATGTCAAATCGCGTGGGTAACTTAGTCGCGCACAAGGATGTCGTCGCGAGTCATTTATGATACCCATGACCTCGTTTCATCTCGACTGCAGCTGTCCCTCGGGTAGCAACCGTTTGGCCCCTTGCCGTTGATCCATATGCCAGAGCTGGCCAAGACGGGTAGCGGGAACGATAAATCGCCTCGAGCGATGCTTATATATGCCTCCGCGAGCGACAAGCTTTGCCAAGTGAGTAGCCGACCGACGGCAAGTATATCTACTGGTGTTAATTAAGACGTGGGACGCCTCCCGTTAGTTGTAGACGACGATTCATTGGAGGGATATCTGATGAACGCGCTAGCGGGCAGCGACAAGAGACACAAGTCGGAGTAGCGTATCCAGTGTATCCCCAGGTATCACTATAGTGCGTCTTGCTCCGTCTTACTACTTGGATAGGCCTGTGATACCAGCAGGTACTAGTCTGGGCAAAGTCTGGGCAGAGTCTGGGCGTGCTCGAAATTCTCTTGGCGATGGGCTGCGTGCACTGATCATGTGCGGTACCGATAATCGACCTGGTGCGGGGAGCTGGACGCATCTACTCTACGTGTTATAGTTTGCAGAATATGGTAGGCAGGCTCGGGTTGGTAGAGAGCATCCATCTACCACATTCCCTACATAGGTAGGTATGGAAGTAATCCTAGGAGTCACGGGTCTAGTGCTGATGGAAGAATCAGCGATAGGAATCCAACAAACTCTAGATGAATTAGCATCCATGTTGAGCGAATGAGACTTATCGGAGTGGGAGTACTCTTCATACAGTAGAGATTATCTGGGCATTTGCCATCTCTTTCCTAATGAGGTTGCTAGCAATTTGATTAAAAAAAAAAACGCAAAGCATAGCTTTACTGGAGCACCTTTGGAGAATGGAATGTTGCGAATCGAATATATAGGATAATGAATACCACCTATATGTGCCAGTCCACGAGCTCGATACAGAAGCGACAACACATGGCTAGTGCTCTAGAGCAAATATTATCACGGAATGTGGTCTTCGATGGCGGCCGATGCTCGTTCTTGCCCCCTCTGGGTATTCTCTTTTCTTCTTCGGTACTGGGTGGCCGCCCACATCTCAACTACCGGTGTATATGAACTTCAGCGACAACAAATCCACACGTCCGAGGTAGCTTGGGCTGGAGTATCTGAACGAGTTTCTCCTTTCACGATGAGCTGCATATACAGTGGGCTATATACACTGTCACGGCTACATGTACACCTGCGCATATATGTAAGTAAGACTACTACTACTACTGTATGGATTTGAAATACCGCATTACCTCTGCTTGCTGCACCTGTACTACTGAGTGCCTACACCTACTAACTCCTTATGGCGTCAGCCCGAGCCAGCTGATGGCCCTTACAGAGTCAATCTAATAACCTTAGATGGCATTAATGTTATCGGATCCAATTAGTCTGGGCTGCGTAAGCGTACCTACAGCAGTTCCTCCTCCTTATACCGACTGATACCGACTGATATGGGTGACACGGGTCAGATAGCGTTGACCGTTCTGGCTGTCAACTATCTAATGCTGCGCGTCGAGACAATCCCGGTTGCTCCGCTTCCTCAAGTAGCGTTTCACCCGATAAACAAGGTATCATGTACGTATAAGTGCACACATAAGGATGGAGTGCGCTGGAGACGAAAAATACTCGGGATTGCATCTCCTATAAAATGGTACTCAGTATACGACATGTAATGCTATGGGGCTTGAAGATGTTTTCTCGAGAGTCTCTTAGTACCTAGGGTAGGTAATCATGGATGCCACCAAGCACTAAAAGAGAGATGAGCGCTCCTTGCATTATTTCCAAGGTCGGAAAGTACCCAGTGTGCAGCGGCCCCATTGACACAGGGAGATAGTGGAAGGGAAGTAAGGTAAGCGGACCCACTCTGGACCACTGCCACCATACACTGATTTTCCCCCCCCCATACCCAGGCCAGCCCATTTTCCCTGGCACCTCTCTTGTCTCCTGTAACCAAATCATAATGATCTTTGCTTTCTCGGCGCCCAGCCTTCAACCACGACTATCGAACTGCTCTCTGACAGAGCCTACGGCGACGACAGCAAGGCTATAATTATTCTGCGATCCGCATAACCGACACATTCACATATATTATTCTACTTTGGTACAATAACGGGAAGCTGCAGGTGCTGCCAGCACTCGACGAGCCATATCCACCGGCCCTGGATATAGAGCAGTACTACGACTCGTGGGCTAAACAGTCCGACGGATTCATCACGACGGCGTGCTTTTCACAGCCCTCGACGGGGCCATTATCCTATTCCATGGCGGACATCGTCCGATAGCACGCTTTTTGGTCGACCTCCCGCGGCTGCGCCCGATCCATAAAACCCCGAAGCAACACTGGAACCACACTCTCTCACTGGGCTTTCCCACGATTCCCGTGACCACGAGGTTGAGTATGTCGACGGCCTGCGCCCCAGTCACAGTAGGAGCTGGCGGCATTTTGTCCATTGCGGGCGCGGCGCCCACGATTCTCGCTGCCAGCGCCGTGTACTTTCCGCCCTGTGCCGCAACCACAGATCTAGCCCGCCGCGCCATCATTGTCACCGGCGGCGTAAGCACAGACGAGACTACCGATCCGTTGGGGTCGCCCGAATATTCTGACTTTCGACCTTACTTCTACGAAACAATATTCCCGCAATGCTACGCCCTCGCCGCTACCACTGTTCTCGCCTACATGCTTTTTATCATGCTTGTAATCGTTCCAAGGTCCTTTTTAGATGGAGGTGTTGTTACTTTGGGACGCCGCGGCTTTACCAACGGCCATTCAAACGGCATTACTATTGGTGGCCGCCCCTGGCTTCAGAAAGTTGCGACATTGCTTGTTGCCGTGTCACTTACCATAGCGACTGTCGATACGTTTCGCGTTGCCGAGGAGCAATACTACCAAGGTTACCAGGATGTGCATAGATTGCAAGAGCGTGTGCTTGGTGGAACCCAGCTCAAGACCATCCAGCTGATTTCAGATACCTTCCTCTGGTTGGCGCAGGCGCAGACGTTGATTCGCCTGTTCCCGCGTCAGCGTGAAAAGATTATCATCAAATGGACGGCCTTCGCACTCATCAGCCTCGATGTTATCTTTGGTGCCCTCAATAGCTTTCGATACATGGGATCAAATAACTACAAGCCTCGTCAGTTCACTGAGGCTGTCCCGGCACTTAGCTACTTATTTCAACTATCGCTCGGTCTATTATATGCCGCGTGGGTTATTTATTATGCGCTAACGAAAAAGCGATATGCCTTCTATCACCCTCTGATGAAGAATATTTCCTTGATGGCCACGTTGTCCATCGTCTCGCTATTAGTTCCAGTGGTATTTTTCGTGCTGGATATCGCCAAGCCGAATTTTACTGGATGGGGCGAGTATGTGAGATGGGCTGGTGCGGCGGCGGCTAGCGTCATAGTGTGGGAATGGGTAGAGCGCATTGAAGCATTGGAACGCGAAGAAAAGAAGGATGGCGTCTTGGGCCGCGAAGTATTTGACGGCGACGAGATGATAGATATGACGCCTTCAGATCTTACATGGCCTCGTCGAAGGAAAAACTTGAAGAACAGTAGCGATACAGATGAAGGAGATGGAGGAGCTATATCATCGTCTGGCCAGCGCGATAATCTTTGGCCCGCAATGTCTTCTATCGCGAAGCGATATCGCTCAAGGTCAGAAAATGGGCCACAGCTTGGTACGGGCGCCCCAGCTTCAACAACTGGCAGAGAAACGGGCCGGTTTCTGCAGCCGCCCCTCTGGCCGTCCCGTCCACCTCCAGCAATCACACCTGTTAGCAGGACGGACACGGCCAGTGCCGACAGCACTATATATCGGGTTCGGTATCAACCCTTAACGGAGACTACTTCTAGAACCACAGAGGATAGAATTCGACCATCTTCGAGAGGGGACACTGTCGATTCCTCCCAGTCAGGTGCGGTGATAGAAAAGACTGAGTCGCATGTCTCTATTTCAATACCGGCAGAACAACAATACGAACCCCCCACTATCATTTCGGAGGGACCAGGTGCTGACAGCGGCAAGCGGTGGGGGTCTTGGTTGCCCACAAACTTGTTCCATGGCAGAAGTCGCGATCCACCCGCAGAGGTGCTGCCGCATACAATGCCAAAACTAGATGCATCGCGACGAGATCACGAGGCCTTGTCAAGGTGGGACTTGCGAGGCCGGATAGAAGATATTGCTGCTACGCAAGCCGAAAGAGTTCTCCAACGCATACGCCCAACACCCGATACAAATAGTCTACCGGTAACCGTCATTCCCGCCCCACCTCGACGTGGTGCCGCTCTAGGCCGGTTGTTGGAAGAAGAAAGACTTGACTCGATACCAACTCCATCCGAGCCGCCTAACCAAGGCTTCGGAGATGTTAATAACCGGTCACGCGCCACGTTCTCGCGTCCACCTACCCGTCGAACCAGAAGCCACAATGGGACCACGCAAAATATGAGGCCGCCGTTCCTCAACCCTTCTGACCGCAGTAATACATCGCCTCACGAATGGTCTGAGACGCGCCACAGTGGTTCTAGCCCGGACGCGATCCATGGAGATCAACGAAATGCATGGCTTGGTGAGCGGCGGCCAGCTGACGATATTGTATGAAATCAGCTCCGACCAGAGGGTCTCATATGAACCGACCTGGTTTAGGCTGGCTCGAATCTGGGAATTGTATTTTAACGATGATCATGATAGCGTGGCGTTTGGGATTTCTTTTTTCTTCTCAGCGACACCTGCAAGAGGCATTACTTGGAGTTATCGGGTTTAAAATGGATTGTCCTTTTTGAACCTTTGGATACCAGGCATAGCATAGTCATATAGGCAAATAAAACCCCAAGCTGTATATTGAAGGCTCATAAAGGGCTATCGTAATACATAGCATTCCGCCCCAGCCTTCTTCCTTATGTGAATCTCACGAAACACTTAAGGCAATCATGCGGCAATAATACGGCAAATCCGACACGTGCCGTTAAGGCAAGTGATTGGTTCAAACATTCTTGATTCAGTCAATTCACTGAGGGGTCTTGGACCCCTATTTCCACGGGGTTGGTAAAGTCCTGGATGTGTGTTTGCCCCTGATGCAGAAGTGGGCCAAGTGCCTAACGCTAATTAAGTTTGTCCGGCATGTGAATCTCCTTAAAAATCTCGACTAGCGTACGTGGCTGAATTACAATACCTATGTAGGTGCTATTAGGCGTATGTAAGTACAGATACGCTACTTTCCAGCTATAAAATATCCACCTGTGCTGGCCACCTCGTTCTCATACGTAAATCCGAGTATTCGATAAGTTTTCCCGAAAACCACCCAAAGGTTTCTGGAGGGCAGGATGCTTGTTCGTGCGCCGGCAGGCATTGTATCGTCGTGAACTCGGTGTACATGTACTGTAGGAATGCAGAGTCCATACTCCGAGGATGTCTAACATAAGGCTTCTGATACGTGCCTATCTACGGAATAATCTAATACTGCGACATCTCAGGTGTACACGGCTAGCTTGCCCAACATGTCTACGCATCACATGTACTAGGATTTCCTATAACAAAGAGATATTAACATAAGTAAAATGGCTTTAGGTAAACTTGTCTTGGGATAGATATATTATTACTTTCGCCTTTTATTATTGCCGTGGTTCATGTTCAGGCATGCAACTTCGGTATTCTGCATCAGTCATCTTTTTTTTTTTTTTCCCTTAGTTCAGCACTTAATTTAGATGTGAGCCATTCTATACAGGCTGTACTCCGTACACACTGCGTATAGGTAGGCAGCTATGGCATACTGCTGCAGTAGGTTCCGAACTGTTATGATTCTCACTACGTAAGGTAGGTAGCGTCTCATTGGTGTCCTGTTGGCTGCTGTTGGCTGCTGTTGGCTGCTGTTGGCAGGCTCAGCGTGCCAGTACCTAACAGAGTGCATCGCAGTCTTAAGTAGGTAGGTACTTACCTAGGTAGGTAGGTACGGGATGAGTGGGCACCACAGATCCCCTACGGGGCAGGCAGCCCAATCAGACAGCCACAGACGACAGCCCTGAAGATGGGTGGGGATGAAACGGGTCTCACTGACCCGCCGTGCACGGCCGGGGAAAAATCAAATCTATTGAATCAACAACTAATTTCCTGCCTCCTTATCGACAGCACCAGGACAATAAAGCCTGTCTCGCATCGCATTGCGTATCGCGTTGCATCTATACATTGCCATTAGTTACGCATTTCCCTTACCGGTTCCCTGCCCGCATTCGACTCGCACGCGAGCATTTTGCATTGCCCGTGGCTTAGTGCCGTGCCCATTCCTAGATGACTTCACTCCTTTAGCATCTCTGGTCTGACACCGCCTTCAAGTTCCTACTACCGTCTCGGAAAAATCGAACATCCTCTCAATCACGACCAAGGAAGAGTCAGAACTCGACCTAGGGGTACGGACTCTGCCTATACATCCCAGAATCCTGACCATCTGTCCCGTTGATTGGCAATTGTCGTCTTTCTGGGTCCGTTGCAACCCCCGCGCCGACTTGTACTTATTCTACGACAAGGCTGATTTAAGCTACTTACGCCTATTGTCACAATGGCGTCTTCCGAGCCCTTCCCTGCTTTTAATACCTCTGCGGAACCGTCGCGCTCCGCCGCCGAGCAGACCGCCGCCCGTCGCCGACCTAGAAAGTCGAGCGGGCTGCCTGCCGAAATACGCGCTGGCGACACTGGGGCTCCCAGTCTTCAAGCTAGTCTTGCGAGCCTGCAGGCAAATGTCCCCCCCTCCCCTCCGAGATCATCGACTGCAGATGGCAATACAAGACGCGGTCTCAAGCGCCGCAAGGCACGCTCTATGCTACGTCGCTTCAAGCATTTCGCCCTCAAGCACACCTGGGTTCTACCTCTCATAATCCTAGCCGTCTTTGGGGCTCTCTATGCGGCCAACCCCACTGAATCAAACATTGTCCACCGCTTCATCTTCCTCTCTTATAAGCTGCCCCTCGAACCAGGTGCCGATCCCAGTACTCCGACTCAGTATGGTAAGGGGCCATGGGACATTGCTTTTGTCACCTTCTACACTGTCGTACTATCTTTCACTCGTGAGTTCATTATGCAGGAGTTCTTACGACCCTTGGCCAAGAAAGCCGGGCTAAAGTCTCGCGCCAAACAATCTCGTTTCATGGAACAGTTATACACAGCCATCTACTTTGGCTTTTTGGGCCCTGCCGGCATATACGTCATGAGCCACACCCCCATCTGGTATTTCAACACCCGCGCCATGTACGAGAATTTCCCACACAAGACCCACGCCGCCGACTTTAAATTCTATTACCTCTTCCAGGCCGCCTACTGGGCTCAACAGGCAATAGTGCTGCTACTTGGTCTGGAGGAGCGGAGAAAGGACTTCAAGGAGCTCGTTGGACACCACATCGTCAGCTTGGCCCTGATTGGTCTCAGCTATCGATTCCATTTCACTTACATGGGTCTTGCCGTCTACATAACCCATGATATTAGTGATTTCTTCCTGGCCGTAAGTTAGAATAGTCCCCCCCAAACGAGGTGGACGAAAGGTGTCCAGGCACACAACGTAAGCTAACGGTTCTTGAATAGACTTCGAAGACTCTCAACTACATTGATCACTGGGCTACTGGACCTTACTTCTTTATGTTCATGTGTGTCTGGGCCTACCTGCGGCACTACCTGAATCTTCGCATCATCTGGTCCCTATTCACCGAGTTCAAGACAGTTGGTCCGTATGAGCTCAACTGGGAGACTCAGCAATACAAGTGTGACATTTCCTTTGTCATCACACTTGCACTACTTTCCTCGCTCCAGGCTCTCAACCTGTTCTGGTGGTTCTTCATTGTCAGGATTGCCTACCGTTTCGTAGTCTATCAAACAGCCGAGGACGATCGATCTGAGGCCGAAATATCAGAGACTGAGGAGATTGGAGCTGGCAACGAGAAGCCTGCCGCAACACAGCCCTTGATGAATGGCCACGTTACTGGCGTGAATGGCCATGCCAATGGAAACGTTGTGAGCCGCCCAAACGGAAACGTCTCCAAGAAGTTAGCACGATAAACGAGGTTCATTGCAGCCATTATTTATTTTATGATTCTGCACGGGTCTTTTCCTGGGAAGCATCAAGCAGAGAAACATGTGCGTTATGAGGAAGTGCGTCTTGGCTATGCTGGAAAGCAAACCGCGTTGACAAATGCGAAAGGGAGCTTTGGTTTTAACGATTGATGCCAGGACAACGTACACTCAGGCACATATACATGCATACACATATACATCTTCAGTTGGAGGCAGTGATGATTGCGCATAGTCACTTTATTCTCAGAAACAACTATTGGGTAGCGGGATAGGGAGCGACGATGCGTGCATGCATTCGGCTCCCCATTGCCGTCGTTCATGTCATAACTTGACACGGGAATCATTAAGCCCCCCGAAAATGCGACTCTTTTATCTAGCGACGGGGTGTTACTATTGGTTGAGGCATAACGATAAAAAAATTCACGATAAAGTGTCAAGACAAGACTGGTGAAGAACGAGGTTGATGAGTTCAAGATGGGCCACGGGCTGAATGTTTAAGCTTAACCTCCTGTATTACCATTACTAGTTAAATATAGATAATAACTAATTCAAAAAAAGCAATATCATGTTAACCTCTTTGTTCTTGTTGGATTCAATCTCGAGCGGGGGATCAGAATGATACTTAGATCCCCTTCTGCGGATCGTCCTCGCTATCAGAGGGAGTATTACAAAATTACTCAAATCCTTCATTGTTTACTACCGTATCTCATCGTGGACTTGTATCTGGCCTTCTCCTTTTGTGAATGTCTGTAGAGTGTCGTTGCATTTGACTATCTTGATCACGTAATTATTTGAGACAAGGGATGGGAATGTCTTCTTCAGGAGACGCTAACTTGCCCGTGGCTTGCTACTCTCTCGGCCATTCTGCGATAGGAGAAGCATGCTGTGCTTGTGTGGTCCTTCAGTCTATATATTTATGCTCAACCCATACGTCCTCTCCCACTCTTCTAGTTTTGCTGGGATGGAAGAGCAGTTCTATTCATGACTCGACCAGGCGTGTTTAATGTCTTAGACAAGCCATACCTACTGCACGCTTAGCAGTGTGCGCCAGTACTCAGTCGGTTATATATAATAAAATAGATTCGCGTCGCTTGGAGCAGGCGTTAACGGCTGGTAGTTATTCATCTTCTAGAAGTAATTACTGCTGGAACTACTAAGCTTGGGCTGTTCTGTGGCATTTGTTGCCATGGGGTCTTTTTAAAGATCTCTTACATTTAGCCACGGCTATGTGCACGGAAAGAGTTTGTTTGTTGAAGTCCATAAAGTCTAAACACCAGGACTCCTCACGGAGCCCATCAGACAGCTTCGCTTGAGCTGCAAGGCTATTTTTCTTGTCTTACTTAGCCAGAAGGAGCGTTGGGCGCCATATGAGGAAAAGCGACGATGTGACTGGTATCAAGGCGTCAGTATCTCCCAAAGGAGAGATCTTTTGTACATAATCTAGGACTGTAGATACGACAAATGTTGGATACCTCGCGCGACAACAAGGCTCAGATCTCTCACCCTCATACAACCCCTTTCTATACAGTGTCGCCAATAGGATTGTTCTTAAAATCTTCGCAAAGATTCGTGTCCTCTCTTTTCTCAGTTACGCCCAAAGTCGTTGCAATTTCACACCAAGTCTACACTTTGTGTCTCATCTCCGAGGAGGACATCCTGAGCATTAGGCCATGTCCCCAGATGAGTCGTAATATCCTGTCGTTGTTGCAAGGATGCGAAGAAAACATATGTGCATTGTGGTCTCATCTTGGGAAAGTGCCCGAAGACATCCTATGGAACAACAAATATCAATTTACTGCCTTGAACACCCAGTCTGTGGCATCGAATTCCTCGACGCCAATTATGTCTTGTCTGCTACTTACTCTGAGTAGCTTTCCTTACTATTTTTATTTTTATCTACTTTAGCTTTTTGCAGCAGGTTCTCCAGACTGGTTGTTATAGACACCCCCCTAGTCATTGATATTGTACAGTTGCGGATAGGTAAACACCGTAGCACCACACCCACAGGCTAGGGACCCAGCTACTTCTATCACATGTATGCGTAACCGAGATCTGTCAACCTGTTGACTTACAGTAGCAGCAGAGTGAGATAAGTCTAGGAACGTACATTAGCGGGCGTGTGAGACGACTAGTGAATTGACTCGACTATCATACTGTGTCGATCTCGAACCATCATTCGTCTGGCGCGTACAAGGATGAAGAATCGTATTGGATGCATAGTGTAAGTAGATGCAGACATACATACATACATACATACATACATACATACATACATACATCTAACTAGTTGAATAGTCCTTAGACTAAGGGTTCAGACTTAACCAATCAAGATGTCTAATAAGCTGATTACGTACTGAAGGTGCCCACTTATGCGTAGACTAGATAAGTAATTAGCAAATGAGTTGGACCTGGGCTTTTAACACGCTTGCGTCAAACAATATAGATAGCTGTGCACTTGATGGGCTGATACAGTGTCTTACAGGATTTATATGCGTGCAACTAGTGATGGTGTCACAGAGCAAACAGAAACTAACTAGGCTTGGACAAGAAGAGGAAGATGAAGAAGCAGAAGAATAAGAAGAGGCAAGGCTAGGAAACTCGAACTGGAACCCGGATCAAGACGAGCGGGGCCGCCACCATCGGCCCAGACATCCCATCTCCATCTCGTCTTATGTCGTCCCGTGTCGTCCCGTGTCGCGTCTCTCGTCACGCCTCGAATGAACAGGCACTGTCGAAATAACCTGCGACCCCGTATGGACAATGCCGGTAGATACCTACAGAGAGCAACAAAGTTTTTCTTGCCGTCGCTTGCAAGGTGGCACACGTCTCCGTTCCAGTAGTCTAGGCTATTCCAAGTACTTCACCTACTGAGTGCCGAGTGTCTCACTCCGTCCGTCTGTCCCGTCCTGTCCCGGCCCATCACTCGTCCCATCCCAATCAGCAGCGCGCGTAGGTATTCCATACAACCCTGAATCCACACACACCCACCATCAATCCAGACACCACCCCATACCACCAGACATGAATGACTGCGACTCCCTCTAAACTGAATAAGGACACGAGCATAACTAATGAGTATGTAACTGACAATATGGTATCCAGCCTACTCCCTGGCGCCCCCGTCCCCCCCCCTCCGCCGTCCAATGCGGCTATTGTTCACTGACTGGGTGCCACACTCTGTCCCCGTCAACCTATGCTACCCGGTAAATACGTAACATCTCATTCGTACGAGCCTAGCCTAGCCGCGCCTCTCAAAATGGCGTATCATGCCTTGGGTCCAAGTGCTGTGTAGTTGTAAGGAACCATGTCTGTGTCTGCATGTAAGTATGCAACCCCACCTTTTCCCCCCGCCATCGTGCCCCTCTCCAGCTCTCTTCCCCCTTCTCGAGGGGAGGGGCCTTAAACCATCATCGCCAACTCTCGGCCAGTCAAACTCGACATTTCCCCTCTCGTCATGTTACGAGGTCTCTTTTCCCCAAACGTCCTTGGCTTCGTCCCACCTCTCTCCCACTCTCTCTTCTCTTGATAAGAGTACGCGTACAGTACAATAGATACAGTTTAACAATACGAGACAAAAGGGGGGCTTGTATATTCTATTTCCGTGGGGCTGACTGGGTCACTCATGTAGTATCTATCTCCCCGGGTAACGCGGAAGAGTGCTCGGTTGTCTCCGATGTGTTACACATACCTATCCATATTGAGTACGGCTACTTTTGATATGTACTCAGTATCCTTCACATCATGTATCCAGACAACCGGTACGTACTGTACGCGTACAACTACGCTAGTTCTGTAGCAGATCGAGTCTAGAACCGAGCGGCTCCTCTGTTGCCTTTGCCTTACCTTAGCGTATCCCAGGTAGTGTGAGAAGGAGGTGTGTGAATGTACCCCATTCTTCTGCATGCAGGGCCATCTTACCGGTGGAGTCGGGAAACCTGACGGAGACAAATAAGACTACTGTATGGACAGGAATCTATCTCTATGTACCTTCTTTTCCCTCTCTCGTTTCCAGAGTGGGTGAGTGAGTTATCTGAAGTTAGGACCATACAGCCGAGTGGCCTGATATTTCTCCCTTTGATGGTGGGACTTCGAATAGGTTGACTCGTCACAACTGATCTGCTTACTCGTCGGCCGTATGGAAATTGGATACATTTCATGTACTATGCTATGCATACGTTAGGAAGTTGTGTGTGCGCACCCCAGTTGGTTTCCTACTAAGTATATGTTGGTTTCCTGTATGTTGGAATCGGATGTAGGTAGCCATGCATGGGACTTTGAAATAGATAGAGAGGTAATAATTGTGAACGCGAACTTGTTTGTCCAGGTTCATCTGTGCATTACATTTTTTTTAACAAACAATCCTCTAAGCTAAGTTAGGGCAACATGGAGGCAAGAGAGAAGAAGGCGAGAAAGACAAGAGATCGCACACCCTTATCAAATCGTTGCTCGCCATGCACGTACATACAAACATTACTGGTTGGCTGAGGGGGAATCTAACAAATGTATCGCCGTTCCTCGAACCCGCTTAAGCCGCCGACCTGCCCGCCTGCCTGCCTAAAATCATGCACGTGGTCATCTCTCATCAGTAGTCAGTCATACCACAAGACCACCACGGGAGATCTCGCTGCGGAATGAGGAATAAAATAAAATAAAGAAAGCGAACATTTGAGAGAAGAGTAGCAGCGAAAAGGCATAGAAAAGACTGGAAGCCGACCGAAAAAACAAACTGAATAGCAGATTACCTCCCTACCACCCGAAACAACGTTTAGCTTGATGCGATGTTTATTTGTTCTTCGTGTCTTGTTTTCCTGGCTTTATTGTTGGTCATTTTTTATAGTTCGTCCTTGCTTAAGCCCATCTCTCTTGGAGGGGGGAGAAAGCAAGGAGCCGAAACAAGAAAACAAGAACAAGGCCAGAGTAGTATGGCCAAATCTTGTCATCTGGCCAATGATAACTCGATATTAGGACACGTAAGCAAAAAGAAATGTCTTTGGTATCATTGCGTCCAGCAATGTAAAAATGAATGCACTGCGTTGTTGCCGTCAATACCCTTTAAGAAGAGGAATGAAAAGGTCTTCCGCAATGTTTTGTATATGCCAACCAACGCCTGCAATGCAAAAAGTCCCGGTTTCGTGGGACATGGGAAGATAGTGATATTAGCGAATCATGCCATACATGTAAGGTATGCATGCCTATATCAATGCTGAGGAAAGAGCAAGATCTTCCCGACGTGAGTTGAGATCATTGATGTAACCATATTTAGGTGGTCGGCGATGTCGGGTGACTCTGGATGCGATCGTCGGGGGTCGCCGCTGGTTCGTGCTGTGTGGCGAGCCTGCTGTCCGGTGTGGTAGATTCATCCGACGAGCTGCTGGATTCGTCTAGACCATGTTGGCCCTGGTCACAGCCGCGTTCTCCGCCGGCCGAAGGAATATTGGCTTTACGCATTAGCTTTTCGGCTTTGCGGTAAGCGGCTCTAGCATCTTCCGCGGCTTTCTCAGCTTTGGCCTGCCGATTCCACATAGAAGCATATTTGCCGTTCAACTCCAAGAGTTCTTCATGCGTACCCTTCTCCACAATGGTCCCCTGGTTGAGAACGAGGATCTGGTCGGCATGTGTAATAGTAGACAATCGATGCCTAGAAAACTGCGTCAATATACCGGTGTCCCTAAGCCCCAAGAGCGGAATACTTACGCGATGATTAACATAGTGCGACCCCGGCCAATACTAGCAAGCCGAGACTGAATCTGTTGTTCAGTATGGGAATCCAGAGCCGATGTTGCTTCATCGAGCATGATGATCTTAGGGTTTTTCAAGAGTGTTCTTGCGATAGCCACTCGTTGCTTTTCGCCACCACTGAGTCTAAGACCGCGCTCGCCAACCTTGGTATAGTATTTGTCAGGGAACGACATGATCTTATCATGAATGCTTGCCGCCTGACAGGCCGCGATGACCTCCTCATCGGTTGCACTTTGGTTGGCGTACTTGAGGTTGTACATAAGTGTATCGTTAAACATGATCGTGTCTTGCGGCACCACCCCTATGAAGCGCCGTACTGAATCAATAGTGATATCCTTGACATTCTGCCCATCTACCCGGATGGTACCGGCCTGGCAATTAAAGTAGCGGTACAGCAGCCGGAACAGGGTAGATTTGCCACCACCGGACTCGCCAACAAGGGCGGTTGTGGTACCTGGCCGGCACTCGAATGTGAGGTTTCGCAGAGCCGGCTTCCTCTTGTCATAGGCAAATTTGACCTTAGAAAACTCCACATGGCCATTGCAAGAGGTCATTGTAGGAACACCAGGACGATCTATCACAGTTGGGCGCTGCTTGAAAAGCTCCAAGAGCCGTTCCCCAGAGATCATGGCCTGTTGGACGGTGCGATAAAAGGTGCCAAAGAAGTTGAGGGGTCCTTGCAGTTGACCAAGATAGGTGATGAGGGCGACAAAATCTCCAACTTCGCGTTGCTTTTGCGTGACTTGATAGGCTCCAACCATGACAGCAGCTAGCATTCCCGTCATGAACACCAGTGACTGGTACATGTTCATCGAGCTAATGCTCCAGGTGACTTCAGCCTCTGCTTTCTGGAAGTTTTTGATCGCGTCTCGGTAGCGATTGAACTCAAACTCCTCCGCATTGAAGTATTTAACTGTCTCATACGATATGATGGAGTCATTTTTAACCGCCTCTTCTTCCCTGTCAGCATTCGACATGGCTCTTCGTTGGTTTGCTGTCTGAGATGCCAGGCGAATGGTAAGAAGTAGGTAGTAAAACGTGACGATACAGACGATCACGGCATAAACAGCATCAAACCTGAAGTAAAAGTAGCTGATAGCCACGAAAAGATCCACAATCATAGGGAAAACCTGGAAAGTAACCTGTTCAAGGAATGAATTGACCGAAGCGCCTTTGTTCAGTGCGGATAAAACCTCCCCGGTTCGTTTTCCAAGGTGGAAGTCGAGGCTTAGTGAGTGGACATGCTCAAAAGCAGATGTGGTTAGTGCTCGATATGCATTCTGGGAAACCGGTATCCATAGCATCGACCTCCAAGATCCGAGGAGTCCAGATGGGCCTTGAAGCAGCTTATACAAAATAAGAAGTCCAAGTGAAGCCCATGGCATCTGTAGGCCGTTTCCGTTTGGGTTAGGATCCGGACGCTCAGTTAGTTTATTGGTAACAAGTCCAATTTGATAAGGCACCATGATATTAACTAATCTCTGCAAAACAAGCAAGACGAAGCAGAGGGCAACAATTAATTGGAGTCTGAGCTGTTTTGCTGGCCACATATAGGGGAAGAAGACCGAATAGCCTCTTAGATACTCCAGCCAGGTAGTCTGAGGGAGTTTTTCCGGTCTGTAAAAGCCAGCATCGTCATCAACTACCGCATAGCTCGAATCACCATTGGCGGGCCGGCCGCAAGATCCATTAATGCCTGATGAAAGGTGACCATTCGTGCGATAATCGTTGAGGTCAGGATTTAGAAGTGGTGTGTTCTCATCCGCTTCAGAATGGTATTCCTGCTCGCGCTTGCACTTCTCACGTTCAGCTTTCTGGCCAATTAGTGCCAATGTCAACCACACCACAACACTGCCAGAAATCATGCACACCCGGGTGCAGGACAGGCTGAGATCAATGATGTCCCATTGACTCATATCATTGACAGTCACGTACTTGGCAGGAGCTAGATGTACCATAATCTTGTGAGGTTGAGATAAGATGATGGCGTCGCAGGTGAAGATGGTAATCTCCATACACAAAGCGACTACCCACATAAGGATGAACACAGGTCCTGGCTGATATTTGTTCTCGAACAATGCGATGAACACGTAGAGATAGAGAAAAGCCGAGCCTAGGGTGTAGACCTATTGAAATGTTAATAAAGAGCTCTTTCCAATGTAGCATAGAGAAAAATCATTACTGTTTTAGCTTCACCGCACCACCAAGTATGATCACCGTCAGGATTCCTCTCCAGTAGCGCATGTGTAGCGATAGCCGCACCTTGACCAACAAAAGTGAGGGTCACCGCAGCGTAGAGCCATTGAAAGAGTGCTCTGGTGGCGGGTGAGAATCTTTCATCTGATTTCTGAGATTTGTTGCCGAGAGATCGCTTCTTCGTGACAGGTAGAGGTTTGCCGCCAGGGCCTGTGACATTGGGAATAATAACATCTCCTCTGTTTCTGGCCGTGTATATGGAGTAGATGGCTCCAATGAGCAACAAGATGAGCAAGAGCAAGCCTGGGTATAAATATTGCGTGAATGTCAATATTCTCTCAACTAGACTGCTGCCTGATTCCACAGCAAGGGCGGCCATTTTGGTCTGTTAATTAAAGGAATTAGTAGGCCGGGGTTGGGCGGTAGTATTGAAGACACGGCAAAAGATGGGACGATAAGACTGCACCGCATGCTGCAAGATGGGTGTGACATACACTCTTATTGGCAATGATCCTGCGTCAGGTTCATGTCTGCATTGACCACCACCACCACAACAACAACAACGATGGCCAACTCTAACGAAATGCCTTCTTCTTTGGTGCTTCGAACCTCTTGTCGAGGGGTAGAAGGCAATAGGGGAGTGGTCCTCCCAGAAGAGAGAGAGACAGATAGAGAGATGAATTGGAAGCAGAACTGAGTGCCTAGATACAGACGCCAGACGAATTAGTACTGTGGGAAAAACCCGACTTCAGGTCGTAGTGGGGCAGGTCACCGGACGGGTGTTAGTGGCAAAAGCGACACCGCCGTGGAGCAGTCAGTAGGTAGTCGTGGAGAGACCCAGACGGACTAGCGATAATAATAGGGACAATGGATTGATGGGCCAGGACTCGTTCCAGCCGAGATCAGCAGCTGGGAAACTCACCGAAGCAGTATAGTGTCGCCACGAGACGGTGACCAGCACAAACCAACAGTGGGTACGGAGGTGGATGACAGGTAACTGGGCAAACTAGGCGGGTTCAAGAACAACAATCACAATTATATAGATAAGGCCTGATGATGCAAGACGCAAGACAGGGAGATGAAGGGTTGTAGTGTAGGCAGTGCAGGCAGTGCAGGCACTGCCAGCAGAATTGAACTGAACCGGACCCAGAACCAGAATTTGAACGTGAACATGAACGTGAGGTATAATAATACACAAAGACGTGTATACTATTACTAGACAAGGTAGTTAGTCGATAACCGAGCCGAGAAGACGAGGATGCTGGACGTAGTGTAAATTAGACCGAGATTCAAGGATCTAGGATCCATGCGCGGTAGATAAATAGCCCAGGCTCCAAGTGTGCATGTGCGTATGCGTTGTGTGTGTGGTGCGAGGCGAGTATTGTATGTAGGTGTGGGATGCGGATGAGGGAGAGAGGGTGAGTGAGCGAGCGAGCAATGAGTGAGTGAGAGATGTGTGTGGTTGGTACGTCTAAGCTAAGTAGGCATGCGTAGCGTATAGTTGTTTGTGGTGTGGGAGGTGTGGATGTGGGTGTGGAGGAATTATAGACGTCAAGTGGCTCACCACAACAAGGCTTGCTTGTTTGCTTTCTTCTCTGCTTGCTTGATCTTCTGCTTGCTCGGTAGAGACACCCAGATAAGTAATCGATCGAATTGGCCCAGCTCAGACGCAGAGAGGCCGAACACAGATCGATAAAACCGGGTGGCGTTGTTAGACTGCCGGCATACGTTACGTGCAAGCGTGCCGAGTCGATGGTGCTGGTGCTGGCGCTGGCGCAGTACACTGCGGCGGCCGATGAGGGCAGGGGGGTACGATTTTGTTGTAAGGAATAAACTAGGTTCCCTCTGTATGGTCACGAGGGTAGTAGATCTGCAGATATGAAGAAGAGAGAAGGAATTAGAAAGAAGACGAAAGCGTGAGGACGAGGATGGGGACAAAGATAGGGACGAGGAAGAAGTAGGTAGAAGGAGAGCCGAAATACAATCAACATGGAGGAAGGTGCAGAGAAATAGTAATGACAGACTTGAGGAATTCGGGCCGTCAATACTTACTCACTGCTGGTAGCGGAAGCGTGTACGAAGGAGAAGAAGACGACGGGATATACAAAGTGCATCTACTGCGGCATGTCATGTATACCATGTATACCATGTATGACCTGGTCAACCTCACGGCAGACTGGAGAATACGTACTCATCAGAGCCAAGTCAACCTGGCGAACAGAGATATGACCTTGTGCCGTGTATGGTGGCGTGGAACTTTTCGGTAGGTAGCCATGCAGATTTGGTAACAGGTCACAGACAGTTTTGACAGGCATAGTGTATGTAGTATGGAATGTAGTTAGTGTAGGTAGCGCGTAAAGACTGAGGCAAGGTAGTGCAATGTAGTGTGTACAGATAAATGGGTGGGCAGAGCATCATATACGCGAGGCCATCACCGTCGTCATATTTGTCCGATTTGCTCTCCGTCTTCGCTCCTGGATCCCATCCTTTCGTGTCCTTTCGTGCACTCGTCTAGCGGCTAGCCGAATGCTGGTTTACAAAGAGAAACTGGCCTCATTTACCGCCAAAAAGGCAGAGCCACGGGGGTGCTAGGGATAGATAGACAGTTATATAGAAAACGAGGCACAGAGCCGGGGAACAATGGCATCGTGATGTACCTCAAGTGGCCAGCGTACCGACACAGGCATGCAGACGCCTAGACGCAACACACATGTACACCCAGGCCAAGACAACGGGACATACGTGTATGAATCGATGTCGCAACCACCTGCGACACACGAGCCCTGCCAGCTTGAATGTAGAACTTACCAACCGGGCTATGCTACAGTAAGTAGCTACCTACCTAGGCATGTCGAAGAGAAGACGGGAGAGGATAAGAGAGGACGAGACAAGACGAGACGAAGGGAAAAAAAAATTTTAAAAAATTTAGACGAGACGTAAGAAGTATGGAGGAACGGGGTCTGGTTCCAGTGGTATGCAGAAGTGTCGGCCACGAGCCAAACGGCTCGCAGCCTTTCCACACCGCCTGCTTCGGGGTAGCTAGTGGCTTGTCTTGAGAGGGAAGGGGGATATCGGCGGTCCTTGTGATTGATGCGGCATGCATGCATAATCAGGAGGAAGCATAAGCACCGATGTATTTACTTAGCGGTAGCACTACCTAATTCGTATAGCCATACAGGCTTTAGACCGGGGAGCCAGGTGTCTGGTATCCAGTCTGGTCCGGCGACGTTTGTCTTTGCTCCGGGAGAGAGAGAGAGGCTTTGTGCACGATGAGGTGGAGTCGAAATACCTATGCGGAGAGGTAGGTGATTAGGACGAGGAATAGCGGGAAGCGTACAGAAGACCTGCTGTCCTGTCCTGCCTGGCCTGGCCAAATGTTCTGGATATTCCGTGGCTCCTTAAAGGCAAGTGGATGTACAGGATATATAAGAGAAGACAAGGGTTGTAAGTGAGCGACGTTTACTATACAGGCATTCCAGGAAACGGAGGAGCGATGTAAGTTAGGTAGGTAGTTGTAGTGTTATTAGCCGCAAACCGCGAGATGAAGGGACAAGGGATGTGTACCTAGTTGGCTATATCCACGCCCGTTGTTGTAGGTAATCAAAATAATGTTTCGATCGATCTGAGGCGCTGCATCATGCTCAAGAAAAAAATGACCTGTCAGTTCATCTATCAATCAGTGGTAGCCCAAGACCCGGGAACCGGGCTGTTACATTGTGGCGGTCGAAGCCGGCACCTAAGTAAGTCAGTAAATATAGGTCAAAATAGCGCATTTAGGTTAGACAGCGGCAGCGGTTCTGAACTTTATATAAGAGTATAGACAGGCAAGTATGAATAAGTATAGTAGGTAGGTAGGTAGGTAGGTAGGTAGGTAGGTAGGTAGGTAGGTAGGTAGGTAGGTAGGTAGGTAGCAGGTTTCTATTTACCATAAGAGCAAAATGGCATAACTTACAGCATGCCTAACCTACTCAGGTACTTTAAGTAGGTAGTTATGTCTCAGCATTGAGTGGCACATCTGCGGCAGCTCTCATAGCTCCAAAGGTGGCACGGTTACTGTATTCGCAAGGTGCACATGCGTCCTTCCTTCCCGCTAACAACTACTTACATGCCAAGGAGCCAACCTTAGTATGTGGAGATAACCGGTAGTTGCACTCCTGCCGTTGTTCTAGCTTGGGGAAGGTTAATTAGGAAGAACAACCCAAAAAAAAAAAAAAAAAAAGAAAGAGAGAGAGAGAGAGAGAGCCGGATATTGATCTAGGAAGCCGCCGGTATATACACATGAATGCAAGCAAAGATTGTAGCGCCCTATATAGATGAGTAGTATACATATACTAAAAGTAGCATGACAGGTAGATAAATAGATGGGTAGTTAAATAGATACACATGGCACATATGGATCTGTCTAATACTCCATGTAAGTACCAGATTACACATACGGGACTTAGTGTACACCCTGACAATTAGGTACCTATGCTACACTAGATTCGGCCGGGTTGGTGATTTAATAAGACCGCCTCCGAGATGATTGGGCCCAGCAGCCTGAGAACTAAACAACTCAATGCATTCAAGACTGACAGTATACCTAAGCGAGAAGCTTGGCGCTCGCAATTCTTCTCACGTCGCATCATACACAGATATGGTCAAGTGCGCTACAAGTACATGCCTGCTTCAGGTATGTACTCAGTATGTAGGTGCTGCAGTTATTAACTTGTAGAGCTGTGCAGGTAATCGGCGACTTCGCATTATATTAAAGAGTCAGTCGATCGTGGCCGCATATCATTACTTCACGACGTCGACTCCCGGTGTTCTCAGGTGTAAAAGAACACTTGATCAATGGCATCAGTGTCGCACGGGGTGGCACCTTATGTAGGTCCGTTGGGAAGTGTGTTCACTCACCTATAAACTCGGCAAACACGTTGCACGGACGGTGTAGTGTAACTGACCACCGCAACCCTCCTCTGTTGTGTGGCTGTGTCCGTGTGGTAGCCACCATAGGTGTAGGTGGTACATGCTTTGGTCGTCCAGGGTCTCCTCCTCCTCCTTCACCCCTCCCGCCGCCTTGACACACCCCTCATCCCCCTCCCCACCACATCTTCCCCGTTCCTACCCCCAAATTCCCGATCTACCGGGCGCCTTTGGGGTTTTCCTGCAGTGTTGCGTTTACCGTTGTGGTCGTGCTGTGCGACCCTGAAAGCCATCGTCTTAGTTGCTTCGTCTGGTACTCTCCAGATACCGGTTCGCAGGGGGCCTGAGGAGGCTTCCGACTCCGACCTATGTACACGAACACTGGGTATCTCGAATATCTCTTGTCCAGGCAGAAGTGTATCTATCCTGTGTATAGGTACTAAGTGTGCCAACTATGACCTCTTCCAATTTGCAGGCCTTTTACAGTTATCCAGCTCTTTGACGTACTCACGCAGTACGCTACGGTAAACCCTTGAGATCTTTCGCTCAGTAGCCTGGGACTGCGCATGTTCTGCAGGTGTGCTAGTACTTCACGGCGGGGACTTTTCACATCGTCGCTTAGATCCAGCATCGTGCACCTCGTGTTCCATACCGGTAAGGTTTCCGGGCTTTCAATACCGAGCAGCGATCGCGGGACGTCTGATCTTGCGTATCTCAAACGAGGCTACTCTCCTACTTGCCACTATTGCCGCCTTGATGTCACAGACAAGTGTATTCCTACGGCTCCGACAAGGGATTCATGTGATCTATTCCCATTTTTTGGGCCAGGTCATCCTGTCAACGGTCGAGCGGTTTACCGCCTCTTTTGTGACTTCAATAACACTAGAGCTAGCTGTCTGTGTCTCTCGGTTTTCCTCTCTTCTTTCTTCCCTCTTCCACTGAACGGTAGTTATAATTAGTTTGTTTCTCGACAAACAGAGTTTGGTTATTAGGTTTCTTGACTCCGCCTCAAAGAGAACGAAGGCTACCGGCATCCTTCAATTGCTTAGTATCCGGCGTCGAGATGTGCCGACCTTTGCTAGGTAGTTTAATTCAGCCACGCCAAGCTCCCGTTCGCTTGGCTCGACTATCTTCGGGATCCGCATAAGATTGTGTTGACTTTTCAATATCCTCTCCAAGTGTTTCTCCATTGTCAGCTCCATCCATAGAAGCAGCCTGCAAGAACTCCGTATGCCATAAAGAAAGGAAGAGAGCGATCAGATAACAAGATTTTTGGTGATCTGTGCTATGGCCCGCAATTCTCGCCCCGGCAATGCCGAATTCCCACCGGGTCACATCAAACCCTGACAACGTTTCGCTGTTCCGTCCCGAAAACCGTCGCACCCTGACGGCTTTCCTTGGCATGTCTGACCGATTGCCATATTGGTTCTCACTTGCGCAGATTAGGAAATCGGTCAGAAAGAGTGGATTATATCAGTAAGTCTCTTGCAGTGAGAACCAAAGCTTGCACGGGAACATCCCTACGCGCACGTATCGTTCTTTCCAGGATAAATAATAGATAGCCCTATTAATCTAGTAGGTGGTCTTTTTCTGACGAGAATACCCATGAAGCCTGGGTAGCGAGTGCTACTTTACACCAACACATGAACAATGAATTACCTGATTGACTCTCGGGACGGGAAGACGCTCGGCTCTCCCACAGCAGCATGGGCATCAAGTACCATGCCTACTACACATGTCGTACATATCCGCCAAATCATGGTTGCAGCATAAGTTTACCTCCAGCCTGAATTGATGACATGGTGCGCCTATTTTCTTTGGTTGAACTGCCGACTATCCACGGCTCAACTAATACCCCTCTTCTCCTCTGGACGACACTCAACAACAAGTATCAGCCATTGGGTACATATGCAGTTTGGAGCTGCGTCTAACTGGAGATATCAACAGGCAATGGTATGCGGCTACCTGTGGTACATTGAACACGGCCGAGAAAGGACGAGCAAATGTGCTAAGATTCAAGTCGGTGTCTCCACGTTTCATCTCATGTTACCTAAATATGCGGTATCGTCCGAAAGGCCCGGCCCGGCGCGGACGCACTATTGATAACCCCCTTACAGGGCATCCGTCTTCTCCGTTATCACGACTTGGTAGTTACGGATTGCTCCAACACTATTTCGGAGGTGGCTTCTGCATCCGGGCCTGTTACAGATCATGCCATGCATCTGTGTTCTAACAAACGCGTGTGCCTGTGCATCCTGGTGACGCCCATGTGAGACGTGCTTGCATAAGTGTATGTTGTCTCAGATTATACGGTCGAGGGGGGCTCTCGCCGGCCCTTGTTGTAAGGCTGACTCAAATACCACACCCAGTTACCTGGAAGATATTGCAAAAGTTATCATGAATATCCCGTCAATCAGGTATCGTAGGGTTAGGTTGCTTTGGGCACGGATGTGAGTTATTATTTATTGTATATTACAATGAGCCCGCCTGTCCACGTCATCTGCCGCCCGCTATCATATAATTTTTGGGCCTGGGGATGCTCTCGGCCCATCATTCACGTGTAATCATCCTATCAACCACCAGCCAGGGCGCGATCAGGAAAGTGCTAGGCGATGTCGGAGCTCCTACCGACGAAAGATTTGCGCATGCAAGAACAAACACGGCGACTTTCCAATGGAAACGACCCGCTGCTGGTGACCAATTTCGAGTGTGCCTAGCAAACAGGCCGTTCATACATGGTTCGGACCAGAATGTTCACATGAACTACAAGATAGGAGCACCTCGTGTTTGCCGAATAAGCATTGAATTATCAAGGGGTTGTACATCGAACTGAGACCCGAAGCACCCATTGTGGTGTCAATTGCCTCCGCTTATGCGTCGCCTGAAGGCGACAAGCCCACGTCATTGGCCATACGCTACTAAATCAAGTGTAGACACTTCCCGAACGCCAACATCTTTGAAAAAGGGAGAGGAAAAAATAAGACGCTTAATATTTGTCTCGTTATATAACTGTTTCCCGCCTTATTGGGCAATTAGGTATCGTCGTATCAGCCCCTTACACAGTAGGTAGTGACCAGTGGAGAGCGGGCTTGTCCAGTGAGAGGTTGACTGCCTTGCCTAGGTAGGTAGGTAGTTGGCCAGCCTATTTTGAAAGGTGAAAGAACTTGTATTCTTGGAAACACTAAACACTAATAGGAGATAAGGAAGAAGAAAAAGTAAAAATAAAAAATGCTCATCATTAGCAATCAGAATATGTCATATCCAAACCCGTCAACCAGATTTGGAGGCTGCCATGACTTTGTAGAGCACCGGTGACGGATTGTGAAGAGGCCACCGAAGCTTGGCCAATGAATGATAGAAACTATCCGTGAACTCCATCTAGATGCGTCTAGGCGCAAAACTACAACAGCCTTGCCTTAAGATCATCCCGTTCTATAACTTATCTTACCGCGAGGCCCGGCCGACCAATAAGAATTGACATTGACTTCAGGGATATCAGCGTAGCTACTTGACCTGAATGGTTAGATATCTAGATAGTGTATAGAAGGAGAGGCTTGTAGTAATTCAACGACCAGGCTTGGTGATGTCTACCGGTTATGGTAAGGACATATCTAGGTAGCTGTTGACATCCAAGATATTTCTACACGACTCTCACTGAGGCTACCATTTAGTAGCCAGCATCGACTTCTTAATGGAAAAAAGGAAGCAGCTTATGTTCGTATTGCCCATCATTGATCTCAAGAGCATAGATACAGTACGATATGGTATTTGAGTGTGAGGTTTCCTGCACAACAAAGTTGAACCGGCTAACCCCTTGGCAGCCAGCCCGCCTTGATAATCCACAGCCTGACGAGTAAAGCTGGGTTATAGTTGTATATCTCTATTTACTCAACTCGGCAAATGATGGAAATATTTAGTAGATTCCTACAAGGTACGGGGAATTCACCGGATTGCCGTTTCTAATTACCTAACACATTTCATTTGTTGCGCGGCAGATCCAATCAGCAGCCACATGCGTGAAGCTAAGGTCCCAAGACGTCAGCGTAGCGTGCCACAGCATTTTCTGGTCCCGGCCGAGTGTATATCAAACCGTCGGAAAAGAGGTATACGCTTGAGGTAATAAGTGCAGATGGCGCTGTTGGCGAACGAACATGACGCATGGGGGACGTGCAGGAACGTTTTGCAGGTGCAAGTCTCCACGAATATCCGACAACAGGGTCCGAGGCCTGCGTGCTGAGATGCCTCGCATCCATCTAGTTGGCACCCGCGCGTGCGCACACCACCTATACTCAGCCTGCCAAAAGGCCAACGACTCATTTCCGGAGAGACTGGCGCTGCAGCGATCGCCTCGGCGACACGCCGACCGGTGCCATCATCGACGTCGAAGAGAATTAAACCCACCAGGGACGGAGAATAAAAACACGTGTCTCGGGGCGATGAGTACGCAGATACACGTAAGTACTATATCTGGCACCCCACAACTCTGGAAGTGTACCCCCAACCTCTGGCTTCTACTACTTCCTCTTTAAGCGGGCTGCAGTAGGATGCCCAGCGGTGCTCCCAACTCCCGGCGAGCCGGGAACTACTGCAATGCAGAATCTCCTGCTTACCTCCTGTAGTGTACTGCAAGCCCAAGCAGACATCACCAGCCTCTCCCTCTCGACTCGGGGACCCAAGTGCTACCCTTGCTGCAGAGCCCGTGCAGTAGCCAGCTCACTAGCAGCACTTGGTGTGCCCATCCTACCATACCATCTACCAACTGCTACCTCAGATCGGCGTAGCACGCGGTGTTAGTTTGGGAGACATGTTGTACGCGCCAGCAAGTGGCAGGCACTGCGATCGAGGTCGGGCCAATATCCTTGTACTGCCCTGATCGGGCTTTGGGTTGCCAGGAAACAACCAATGCAACTCGTAGTGTACTTATGCATGGTAAGATGGGCAAATCACTTGCTGGCTGACTCGAGCTTTTCCTGCGGACCAGGTCAGTAGTATGCCCCTGCCCGACTGAAGCAGTCATTCGTCCCATCCTCCTGTAACCCTAATCTCATCGCGCGAGAAGGGTGGCAAACTAGTTTGCGAGCCCTCGGCAGGTATTCATTCGCCACGGAGGCTTCGCACTGCTCGCCCATGGGTTTGTTTCCAATCCCCTGGAAATCCAACTGGTGTAAAAAGCTAGTGGTGCGTGACGCTGTTGTGCTGTGTCACGGAATCGTACCGCCCAAATACAACAACAGTTTGCGAGAGTCATCCGCCGAGTCCACTGTCAATCCAGCCTTATAAAGTAGTTTCCATCTGTCGCGATCATAACTGATACAGCCATGCGTGTCTGACCGGTCACAGAGATAACCTGTACGATATGACCAGCAAGTACTACTGCACACTACGACATCTGCTCGTATTTCCCCGCTGGAAATTAGCACCCTCCGAGTGTCGATAGAGAAATGTCAGTACCTTTCCCCCTTCAATACACACCAACTATCTCGAGACTTGCCGCCTAGATCCATTGTAGAGAGCGACCAAGTATAAGACCGCTCGAGCATCGACTTAGAGCATTGTTGCGCAGAATCCGGTCCAACTCGGCCTCCGATGCTTTCGATTGGTAGATGCGGCCTGTGACTGCTGCCTTAAATTACCGGCAGCTCTACACGAGCGTTACGGGCCGCTGCGAGCTACCTTGGCCATGTTACGGCGCCAACCGCGGCTTCGCAACAAATAGTCAGGGTTCATCGCCAGCTCTATGGCGACTGTCGACCAAGTCCGAGATAGCCCTGATAACGTGGCCATTGTCCGCGTCAAATCAGAAAAAAGATCACAGAAGAATCAATCAAGGGCGGTCTAGCGGGGAGATGATGGGAAAAATTCTGCTGTCAGATTCAACAGTTAGCCATTCGGAATTAAGGAGGCAGAGATACATGATGCAGGTGGCACAGCTGCCCACTCTGTACAGACCAATCAAGGTGTCGCGAGCGGCGGGAATTATGTTCCAGGCGCGACACACAAGGCGATAGACACCGCCATCTTGTCCAGAAAAGACAAAACAAGGACAATCACGCGACGCCGGTAGAGGTTCTGCAGCTATGGTGAGAAAGGCGGCAACTGCCAATGGCGGTTTCGTGCGCTTCCAGAATCCAGGCGATACCTGACCGCGCCAACGCGAACCAGAACGTGCTGAGGCCCCATAATCTCCACCAAATAATCTCTTTTCGCAGCGGATATGCCGGCGTGAGATGGTTAACATGCACGCCATAGGAGCGCGTGCATGAGAGGTTGAGGGGGAAGAGCCGGCGAGGAGATTGAACGCGCGCTCACGTCAGATGACCCGCGGATTATCAATCGGCTACGTCTTACTCCCGCATCGGTGGTTGGCAAAGGGGTAGGCAGGTACTCGGCTATGGCTTCAGGCACTGCTGAAAAAGAAAATCCGATCATCTCTGGATGATCCGAGAGACGGGGTATTTCCCTGGTGGCTGGAGTCTGAAGGTCGAGCAACAAACAAGTTGACTGGCTTACACACTTAGGATAGCCGGGTACCTGTTTCTTCTCGTCCCCTAGGGCGATACACACGCTGGCCAAGCCAGAACAAAAGGGGCATCTACAAGTATGGCACGATGAAACCAAATTCTGTCTACATTCTTGTTATTCCAAGTCACTGTTCTATACCAAGTCTCTCGCATGTTGATGAGAGGTCTTCGCGTACTTGGCTACGAGCTTCGATGTCATGATGAATAGGGGCATCTTTAGGGTAAGTTCCGGGGACTCGAGGCGCCCCACTCGATTAAGCAGATAATGCCCCACTCGATTAAGCAGATAATACCGTACCGACCTAGGTAGGTATCTAATTGGAGCTAGCACACTACAGGTAGGTACCTTAATATACCTAGCGAGGTGCTCCATGTACACGACTGAATTTTGAGCTCCTGAGCCGTACAGTAGACATATTGAGCTGGTCGCAGATGCATCCATAACAAAAATGGACCTACTTGGGTAACTTTTGTGATACACGTGCTGAATGCGAGTAGAAAGTTCCAGAGTTGATACTCCGGTATCAGTGTGTCAGTGTCTTAGGTACCTACCGTAGGCGCTGTACTCCTACCTACCTAGGTAGGTACTGTGGAGACGATCTCCTTGATGTTCGACGCATTCGTATTAGACAACACCTCCCCTCCACCCTTTTAGCGTCTATCAATAGCACCCGGCGCGCTATCAAATGCCCCACGTCGATTGGCCCTTTCAGCCTCGTCGCTTTCCAAACTTTCTGGACAACTCTCAGCCTCGCGTCTACAATACCACGGCGCCGCCCTGGACAATCCTGCCCACTCAATTGCTCTCTTGCTCCGGCGTAGCTTTCTTTCAGATTGTTACGGCTTCTTCCAGCCAAATGTGGCCGTGAAAGTCCCGAAACAGGGAAACTCACACGTCCTTCCCTTCACAGATAAAGCGTTGGGGCGCGTCTGGCGTCATCAGGGTTCCCCCATGAGAGCTTGGTCTGGACGAGTCTAGAGAAGTCCAGCTGGTAGTGGCGCAACCTCGGGGCGCCTTCTTTTTCAACGGGCGGTGGAAATAGGACTTCTTTCTACTGCATTAAATATCTTTCCCGAACGGCTGCTGCAGGACCGTTATCTATTCCCGTCGTGGATCCGTCGCTCAGCAGAGCACGGCATATACGGAAAACATGTCTCATCCGCCGTCAGCACCGGCCAAGGTGCCCGCAGCAGCGACAACATACACACCAGCCACACAAGATGCCGACTTGCGGTCGCAGATAAACACTCTGTTATTACGAGAAGGCCACGCAGCCAAGTACGTGAATTTCCTCTTTCTACGCCTGGATTTCACTTTCATCATGTCTTGGTTGTCGCGGCGTTCCTTGCCTTAGCCTCTCGCGGTTGCTACTCAAGATTGAATAAACAGCTGTTTGGGCACAGATAGAAGCTAACAAACCTGCTCCGCTAATATAGGATCCAAGAACGCTTCCTACACTCCCTCAACGCGCATACCTCCAACTGGCCTTCGGCCATACAATCACACGCGCTGGCCCTGCTGCGCTCTGGCGAGGTCACCACCTTCCCGGCTCTCATGAGGAGGGTTCTCGAGGACGTACGACGGGACTCGGCGGCGGCGACTGCGGCGCTGGCCTCATCTACCACAGCAAACAACAGCGGCCAGGCATCTTCTTCAGCCACAAATGCGAGCGAGTCCGCCCCCGGCGTCAACGGCGCGGCAACGGCGGTAAACGGTGCTAGCAAGAAGAACGGCGCCACGGGCGCGGCGGGCGCAGACGGCAGCGCCAACCTAGCGATACCGACGGCGGTGGTAGAGGCGGTATTGAAGGACGTCAAGGAGAGTCTCGAGGCCGTGTGCGAGGTAGAAAATGACGGGTCGGCTGGCGGCTAACCTTGAAAGATGCCTCTACCTAACACAACTTTATAAACTTCCCCCCAACTAAAGCAAGTTGCTGCCGCCATTTTCAGCAGCGTCGTGAATATTGCATGTAATTCCAAATGCATAGATAGATGTGTGTACGAACATATTGAGCTAGCGCATGATAATTAAGATATAGGCAGAAAACAACACTTCTTGCTTCATTTATTCAGAACCAGGGTCTCAAAGAAAGGCCTAACCTAGCAAGTCGGGCGGGCAAGGAGCGGAGCCCCTGAAGTTATCAGCCAGAACTTGTCCTTGATAACATGCGCATGCGCGTATCATAGAGCAACAAAACAGAGTATTGCACCTTTACCGAGTAGTAAGCAAAACATACTGACCCTTTTTCATCTCTCTATCCCCCCTTCCCTCTCCTCGCTCCTCTATTCATCTATCCGCAAAGAGATGGCTCTGCGTACATACACAGCTGTCTTTGGTATAACAAAACAGATGCAAAACGCTGACACCATCTATCATGATACCCAAATCCTTATTCTACGTACCTTACCTGTCCATCTCATGCAAAACCTCGCTCGAGCCTGCTGGTTTTTGTCGCTGCTCACTGCGGGAAAGGCGGGAAAGACAGTGAGCAATTCAAAATAGGATATAGCCAGATCGGATGTAAATAAACATACAATACGCAAATAGGTGAGTGACTGATAGAACCCACCTTCTCAAGCGTAGGGTGAACAAGTTGAAAGACCTAGATCGTGGAACATAATTAACAGGCGGCAGATTCCTTTTCGTTCAATCCCGTACCCGAGCCGCCGTCCCGTCCTCTTTTATAGAACGATATTATTGGGGCCAATTCAAGCCAATTTTGGTACAGTTATAGACGTACAGAACAATAGCAGTCATCACAAAATTTTGCCACATATTTCAAAGCATATCATGTGTCAAATTTATCAAATCTATAGCGAAACCTATCAATTTATCGTCATCTCAAGTTCAGAAACGTAGACTAATTTCATCAGAATCTTAGCATCCGCGTCGATATTGTATATAAGAATCAACCGTTTATTCGTAGTAGACTGTGACTATATTTGCCCCTCTTTAAACTGAGAGCCGTAGTCTATCAAGCACGCCCATTTCCCTGGTATCATCAAGCGCGATCTAATAGCCGTGAGTGACGTATTGCTCGTCTCTGCAACAGAATTAACCCCGGCGGATCGCACATTTTGTATGTGATAGGGGCAGAGATTAAAGTACAAGTGTGGCGCACGTTACACCACGATGAGCTAGGGGTATCGCCACTGACTAGTCGTATAGACCATCATCATCACCGGCTTGACCGAAGTTGTTGCTGTCACCTCCGGTGTTCGCGGCTCCATCACTGCCTGGGAATTTGAAGAAGGCGCCAGGACCCGCATTCTTCATCTGCTGTGCGAAAGCCTCGTACCGGCGAATCTCGACATCATTGACGGATCTACGAGCCATCTGCATCGCCTCCTCGAAGTGCCGCTTGGTTAGCTCAGGGACAGGATCCTCCTCGTCATCGACATCCATATCACCGGCTCCCTCAGCCTCACGTGCACGTTGACGCTCAATGTCAAGAGTAATAGATTCTTTGATGGCGATTTTGACTGCGCGCTGAGTGATGAAGCCAAGATCAGCACCAGAGAAGCCGTGGGTCTTCGAGGCGATGTAATTGAGGTCAACATCAGCGGCAACAGGCGTCTTGCGCAACTGGGCCTTGAGAATACCGAGGCGGCCAGGCTCATCAGGAAGAGGCACGTAGATGAGAGAATCTAGACGTCCGGGACGGCACAGAGCAGGATCTAGCTGTTCAGGTCTGTTGGTCGCACCAATAACGAACACGTTCTTCTTGGAAGTCATGCCATCCATTTCTAAAAGTGTGTTAGCGTTGCCTTCTTTACGTATGCAAAAGTCTAGCACTTACCAGTTAGCAGTTGGTTGACAACACGGTCCGAAGCTCCGCCAGCATCGCCGACAGATCCACCACGCGCTTTGGCGATCGAATCCAACTCATCCAGGAAAACAACGCAAGGCGCTGCGGCTCGAGCCTTGTCGAAAATATCTCGGATGTTACTTTCGGACTCACCGAACCACATGCTCAGCAGTTCCGGACCCTTGACAGAGATGAAGTTGGCGGCACATTCGTTTGCGACAGCCTTAGCCAACATTGTCTTACCCGTACCAGGTGGACCGTAGAAGAGAACACCACGCGAAGGCGAGAGACCGAACTTGAGGAATTTCTCGGGGTGATCGACAGGATACTGCACGCTTTCCTTGAGATCCTGCTTGACACCTTCTAATCCTCCAATATCTTCCCAACGGACGTTTGGCACCTCGACAACAGCAACCTCGCGCAGAGCTGACGGGTTGGAGACACCGAGAGCGAACCTGAAGTTCTCCATGGTGACACCGAGCGAGTCCAAGACCTCAGCATCAATAGTATCTTCGTCAAGGTCAATGAGGTCCATCTTTTCACGAATCTGCTGCATAGCAGCCTCGGAGCAGAGTGCAGCTACATCAGAACCAACATAACCGTGAGTCTCGGCAGCGATTTGCTCGAGGTCCACATCATCGGCAAGCTTCATGTTCTTGGTGTGAATTTGGAGAATCTCAAGACGACCTGTGGGGTCGGGGATGCCAATATCGACTTCTCGATCGAAACGACCGAAACGACGTAAGGCAGGATCAATAGAATTGGGTCGGTTGGTAGCAGCCATAACCACAACATTAGAACGAGCCTTCATGCCATCCATAAGCGTAAGAAGCTGGGAAACAACACGGCGCTCTACCTCGCCGTTTGTCTTTTCGCGCTTCGGGGCAATGGAGTCGATCTCATCGATGAAAATAATGGCAGGAGAATTCTTCTCAGCCTCCTCGAACGCCTTTCTCAAGTTGGACTCGGATTCACCAGCCATCTTGGACATGATTTCAGGTCCATTGATGAGAAAGAAAAAGGCGCCAGTCTCGTTGGCAACTGCTCGCGCCATGAGTGTCTTACCGGTACCTGGGGGGCCGTACAGCAAAACACCACGCGGCGGCTTGATACCGATGGATTTGAACAGCTGAGGATGACGTAATGGCAGTTCAACCATCTCTCGGATCTGAGCCATCTGTTTCCGGCAACCACCAATGTCATCATAGCCCACCTCGTTCAGGTTGTTCTCCTCTTCCTCACGCTGGATCGGCTCGCCCTCGCAGTGGATGACAGTATCTTGTGCGACGATACCGTACTCGGGTGGGTCGACCTCAACGACCTTGAACTCTACTTGCCGCATACCGCCACGAACAATGAACAGATCACCCTGGCGGACAGGGCGGTAGGCTTCACGGAAGTAGGGAGCGAGGAAAACGTCGAATAATGAGCCAGTTATGCCCTCCACGGTATCTGCGATGGGAAGGACAGCGATTCGCTTGGCCTAAGTACGAGTCAGCATCGGATTGCGGAAGCAGACTATCAACAGTGCAGCCTACATATTTGATATCGGGGCAGGGGTGGATGGTAATCATGTCACCGTGTTTCACCCGGAGGTTGTGGCGGACGACTCGGTTGATTCGGGCGCTGCCATCATCAAGATCGTCGTCGGCGAGAACGATCAGAACGGTATCCTTCCTCTTCTTGCCTCGAACAAGCACTGTGTCGCCGCGGAATAGCTGCAGCTGCTCCATAGCGTTGTTGGAAAGCGCAATGATAGAGTTGTCGTCATTGGTGGCATCGGTGACCCTGGACGTGGGAGTTAGCAACAATCCAAGATAGTGTAGAGGTGAAGCCACGGCCTACATCAGCTGGTTGGGCTTCTTCTTCTTCTTTAGAATAGCCGTAGATGTATCATTTTCCTGGCTTGGGGTCAGCAGCACGAATGTGAAACCATGACCAAACAAATCCATACATCTTTGGGTTCAGCACCAGATACGTCGCTGTGACTCTTGTTAGTACATCTCATCAAGCGATACGAGCATCCGGGAGCATGCAGGACTTACGCCAAATTGACCTTCTTCTTGTGCTCGGGTTCAGGTGCCATGGTGTCTGGCGGATGAGTCGATAGAGAGTGGGTGGTGTCGAATGCGTGAGTGCGGGCTGGGAGCCAAGGCCAAGGTCAAGAGTGAGTGCGTCGATACAGAGACGAACAGACAGCTTCTGACACCAGGGACAGCTATCTACCTAATGTGAAGATGAACGACGCCCGGTCGAATCCACGATAGACCACAGAGAGGGGGGGGTGGTGAGAGGGAGGAAAGATGGTGGAAAGTAGAAGGTTTGATGGTTTGGTTTTCGGCGTGCTGCGGTTACGCTGCGAGGTGTTTGGACAGCGTGATGACGGAGAGCTGGGTCTGGGCAGAGAGCTCGGACCACTGAAGGACCCGCTTTTTTATCAGTTTGGTAGGTAGGTACCTACTCACAAACGCTGGCCGCCACCTTCCAAAGCTTTCCACCCACCTGTTGAGTTGATGCCAGATCGCCCTGTGGAGCGGACCTGGAACGGTTTGCTGACCGATACAAGGCTGCCGCGTCCACTCCCTAGGTAGCATTTTCAGTGCATCATCAGTGGCCGGAGGGAGCTGCTTAGTGAGGCTACCGGCAGTACTGTATTTTTTTTTTGAGCGACTACCTCCTTGCAGGCAGACAGTCTCATACGCAAGCGAGTTGCGATTGGACGGATCTTGCCAGGGACGGTTATTCGGATTTAGTAATAGATATTTACTAGGTACTTGCTATCAAATCATTCGCCTACCTGCCGCAATGCTCGAGAAATGACGGTGGCTCACTCACATTGTTGCCTCTTTGCGACCTGTTGCCTCCGGCCTATGGGATGATGACAATCTCTCCATTGATACATATGTGCATGTGCGCTATCAAAGCGAGAAGAGAATTGAAGCCTGCCTAATGTTCCATCGTCTTACCCTCTGTAGTAAGGTCTAATTACACCATTGATAGACGGAACCAACCGGGTACCTACTACCTACCTATCTACCTAGCCTAGGTACCTATCTACAGTAGCATCTTCGATTTCCTTAGGTAGACTTCTGCTGGGCCCATCCCGTTAGTCAACGTCTGGAAGCACCACGTCTTTGTCATGATGCCTCGAATTCAACCTAACATTGGGCGAGCGACCTATGTGTAGGCTGCTTTGGCTCCATCTACAGCACCAGCCTCCCTGTCTACGTATATACGGCAGAGCCGAGCAATGAGAGATTAGAACAAAGAGGATATATTCGATGAACTCGAGGGCAAAAGTACGAACGCCTAAAGTATGTACACAAATCACAACATGAACTCCCATTTCGCATCCTGTCCCCCTAAAAGGCGGGCAGCTTAAGAGATGCGTCCTACGCACCTTGTATAATCCCACTCTCAGCTACGAGTCGAATATCGCACCAAATGCCGGGATGCCACGAGCTTCAAGTCGGTAAACCACTTGTTGGGTCACTTTCTTGTTGGAGATGATACACACAGCCTCCGCGTCGCTCTCCTTTAGGAGTTGATACGCAAGAGCAGTGAGATCGGGTTTTCCTTGGGTTCGAGTGTTCCAGATAATGGCCTTTGGATCTGCTTGCAACACACTGTTCATTATCTCATCGCCAAACGTCTCGCGGGGGTGAGGCGTAGACCAGAGCACCCTGGCCGGCACTCGCCCCTCAAGAATCACGGGTAAGCACGGACCAATACCAGATCCTGTAGCTACAAGGACAACCTTCTTGAACAGCGGTGCAATTGTTAAAACCCCTGACGCGAGGGCCCCGCGAGTCCATAGTCTTTGTGGTTGTCCGTCGATTGTTTTTCGTGTCCAGTCTCCAGCGTTTGACACAACGATCGAGAAGCCCTTCTGGCCCGGTTTGTCAATGGTGGCAAATGCATGCCATTCGCGCATTGGCTTGTCGGTAATGCGGATCGCCTTACCTGCAATGGGCGTCTCGAAGTCGAAATGTAGTCGAACGGCATGCTGTGATAGGTATTCCGGTTTGACGGTCACACGCCTGAGCCTCAGCCACGGCAGCGCGATACTAAATGTGATGAGCGCCAGCAGATAGACTGCTGGAGTGCGAGCTAGAGCATCTGCAAGTGACTGTGTCCTTGGTTTCAGCGAGTTGGATGCTACCACCAAATGTGCCCAGACAAGCGCAGTGGCAGTCCAACCCGCAAAACGGTGTGTCCATTCAAACTGGTCATGCATTTTGGCACGAACATCTGGATGAGCCATGCCAACGATGGCCAGGAGAAGGGCAAGAACCAGATAACTAAGCACCACGGTGCCTACATCGACGTGCATTTCTTTATTGTCTTTGGCGAAATTGAAGCTTGCGCCGATGGTGAATATGAGCCACCAAAGTACTGCTGAGACTGCAGCGCCAGAATGAATACCCCCGATGTGGTATACTCGAGCACTACATACTTGGAGGTCAGTTAATTTGTTTTGAGCGCACTCTGTAATCTTGAAAAACAATCTGGACCATGGCAGTGATCGGCTTGGCTCCAGAGTTATCCTTTGCCCTCCAAAAACCAAAGAGACTCTTGGAATTACTCACCATTGACGTCTGATAGCAAGAGGCATCCACGTCGGTACCCGAGTTGCTAACCAAAACAGAAAATTGATGACATGGTCTTGTCGCATAGCTACGGCCACCAACAAATTAACTGCAATAGCTGTGGGAATCTGGGAAAGCGGCAGGCTCCCGCCATCCCACGACTTCCACCAGACAAGAGCAAATGCGAGGAGATTTGCGAAGAATATGACGGAGAAGAACCTCCGGTATAAGGAAAAGAAACGGTGCCTAAGCCATCTCTGACCGTGAAACCCTTTCTTGATTGGGAGACCATAATGGATGTCTTCTTTCGAGCCGTCGTCGGAGCTGTTCTCCTCACTCTTCGTGATACCTTTCTCGAGGTCGACCGTACTTGTGGACGGAGTAGTTTCGCTGTCTGTTTCTGCTTTGGTAGTTGCAGAGGTACTTGCAAGACTTTGGGAGCTTGCAGCTTCTCGCGGCTTCTTCTGACCTTCTTCAGCCATTTCTCTCAACTTCCGCTTGTCGAATTTCCCATTGACGGTCAGAGGGATCGAAGAAAGATAGAGCCACTCTGTGGGAACAGCGTAGTATGGGAGTGTTACGCTGACAATGCGACTCATCTCGTCATGATCGAGGCGACTAGGCCCCGAGTAAAATGCCCACAGTTTGCCACGCACAACTAATGCACAAGCCTTCATCACAGATGGCACTACAGTTCGTCGCAGTCAGCAACTGTTCTTTCAAATAACACGAGAGCGAATCTGGGGAGGTTACTCCCGAAATATGCTTGTCGCTTTAACAGGCAATCCCGGCTCCCGCGAGCATCTAGGACCCCGGGGGGTAATGACTCCATGTTCAACTTGTAAATGCAATTCTCGACACCGGATGGGGGTACCTACCGCTTTCTACTGCGGAAGAGACACCGTCGAGCTCAACACGAAAACCCTAGGCCATTGTTAGTTTTTTTTTTTATCAAAACAGTCTTGACTCTATGGCTTGCCTTTATCTTGACCTGGTCGTCCTTGCGACCAAGTGGTATAAGTTTACCGTCTTCTGTCCAGCGGCCAAGGTCTCCAGTGTTGAACATTAGGGTGCTATGTACAGTCTGTCGTTAATACTTGCTGGGAATGCAGGAGGTGATACGCATCGACTTACCCGTCCTGCGTGAACTTGTCCGGCTTGAATCTCGTCGCGGTGAGGTCCGGTAAGTTGACATATCCTGCTGAAACACACGCTCCGCCGGCCCACATTACGCCAGGTTTCCCGATAGCTACCGGCTTTTCATCGTCGTCCAAGACATATACGTTGGTATTCGGGAGCGGCTTTCCGATGGTCAGTGTTTGTCCAGGCTTATGCAAGTGCGCAGTATTCAAAATGGTGATTTCCGTAGGACCACAGATGTTCCAAAAGTCGTCGACATAAGGGGACCACTCTTCGGCTAAGGGCAGAGGACACGGCTCGCCTCCCACCACGACTGTCTTTATATTGGGAAAGTCAGCTTGTGCAAATTTGCCAAGGACTGTGGGCGTGGCAATGACTGTGTCCACACGTCGGAGGACATCTGGCCAGTCTCCGTTTCGAATATGTAGTGTTCCGCCGTTCATCAGGGTTGCGAGGATCTCCCATTGTGCTGCGACGAGATTAGCAAAAATGTCCAACGAACACTGAATCTATGCCTTTTTACGCACCCATGTCGAACGAAATATTTAAAAGCTGGGCCACATTTTTGCCCACGGTAATCTTCAGGCTCGCCGGCTCCACCAATAGGTTGTTCGTTACATTTCGATGCCTTACATCCACGCCTTTTGGTTTACCGGTGGTACCGGAGGTATAGATCATGTATGAACCGAAGCTGGAGTCCATTGCAACATTTGGGCGCGCTGTATCTTGCAGCGTCGCCTCATGGTCCTGCCCATCAAGCTGCACAATCTCTGCTCTCGTCTTGCGAGCATGTGGCTCAACCTTTGAGCGAAACTTTCCGAGGCAAAGTATTATTCGAGGTCTGGCATCGTTAAAAATGTGATCGAGCGCGGCGTCAGCGACGATACCACCGTCTAGCGGTACATACTGCGCACCCGCCTTTAAAACCGCTAGGATGCCCACTAGCAACTCAATCGAGCGAGATACGACAACGCAAACCCGGCCATTCGGACGAAGACCGCGCTGTATCAACCTGTTGCTCAGTATATTGGCTCGCTCATCAAGCTCTCTATACGTAATTGTTGTCCCGTCGTAATGACGAGCAGCCGTTACGTGGGGGTAGTTATCAACAATGCTTTCGAACGCCTTATGGACGAGATCGAAAGGAATATGGACACACGGCCCCCTGCCGAACCGTTCAAAGAGCCGTCTGTCCTCCAGAGATAAGTTGTCGATGGAATGGAACGACATCTTAAGAATGCCCCAAGAGGATTCGCTCTTGTCGACAAGTTGACTGAGATTGTTCCTGTATCTCTGGGGGCGCCGCTTTCAATTGATATGCTTTATATAATAAGCATAGGTTGTGACATTCCTTATGAAGCTTGATGCTCCACTTCCATGTTTACGGCGATTACCGTCTAGCTCGGTATGACGCGCAACATAGTGTAAGAAGGGGGCATTGCAAAAACCCCCTTCTTAGTCTTCCCCGGCGTGAGCGTATTAGCATAAGACTTACTCTGCCGCACAGCTTCCAAGCCTTCACTCGTGTCGCCTAGTCGTGTGTAGCACACGACTTGGCAGCACCGAATAGGCGTGTATCTTGTTTCTCCATTTCTGTAATCGGATGCCGTCTCGACACCTTGTCCGTATTTGCGTCAACGACAGGTGGAATTTTTGAAGGTGGATAGGAGCAATCATCTGTGCTGATACCGCACCAAACTCTTTTGAGGCATCCTCATGTGCATCTATACCCATAGCTAAGGCGATGGCCTTGCACGTGCTGACAGTTTCAAATTTCTTATGGGTGTCTCCTGGTTATTTTGGTACCTTCACCAATGCTACCTACCGGATCGGGCATTGGAAGAGCCGCAAGGTAGAACAAGGCTCGATCCAACGTAAGTTACTGCTAAGTACACCTCTGCGAGCATCTTGGGAGTTAGCGTGGTTGGCAACCTCCCCCACAACCAGAGGCCCAGGGACGTGGTACAATTGATTTCGACAGAAAAGCGTACATGGCAAATAGAGATTAGGAGGCTGATTAGAGTACCCTGAGTACCGAGATTTTGAGTTGAAGTTATCATTGGTCTCTAGGGTACCCCTTCTGTGCCAACCCAGCTTCACTCGCAAGCTCTATGCCTAGGCTGGCGAACGGAAGGTTGTCGCCGTTGCAGCAGCGACAGGACCTGTAAATGACGATTACTATAATGTTTGTAATGCTATTGTCATCGTTTGTAACATTGGTAATGGTAATAAAACGCAGCTAAGTTGGGAGAGTTCATTTTCGAGTTCTGATGCTCAGCTGTGGTCCACTGTTACTGGATAGATAAGTCAGCCGGGCCGGATCTACCAGCCTGCAGAACTATGATTGTGCTATATAGGTAGCGAATTGTTTCATGGCCCCCTCGGTTACTTACAGAACCCTATTGCCAACTATACTGTAAACGGGAAGAGGATTCATCCCCACCCAAGGTGAATCATAAAGATACCGGATCAGTAGGTACCTGTTGTGCAGCCACGACAGTCAAGGGTCAAATGAAAGCAGATACTCGCCTGGTGATATGGAATAAGTATCAACGAATTTTTTTTATCAAGATGAAGTGATTCTGGACGATGTTACGGAATATTACATTCAGACGACGATGAGTCGCGTACGTCAGATCGATTCTATTTTCATAAGCGATACGAGCATTCTATCTCAGCCTAATATTTAGGGAATACTGTTAGCTAATCACCATCGACGAGTTACAGTTGTTGGATTACCTACGTCGAGACTACAGACAGCTAGAGACTACTCAGCCTACTCCAGTGAGCGTCGTAGCAGTGTTACGGCAGCAGGAGACCAGCACCGTTGCTGTCTGCAATAAAGATTGACACTACTGTACGGATGGCGGGCGTGGATTATGACAATTGTCGGAATTAACACGACTTCGGTCCCGGCCGAATATAGAAATTACCTAGTTGAGATAACGAGTCTTACAAATGTAGGACGTGAATACCTCCGCTTCGTGTTGGGTGCAAGGATGTAATAGGCATAGTATGTGAAATAATAGAAAAACCATCAGATGGCAGGTTCCTGCAATGCTACCTAGTAGTAATAATCGCTCAGAGATGCCATTACCGGCCCCGGACCCTGCCCTGGCGCGATTGACGCAGGATCCGTCATCATGGCGTTTATTTATATGGAGCTCTAACGGGATGGAAGTCGATTTTGGGTAACCGTGAGAATCGGGGCCCGAGCCTATATCCTACTTGGGCTGAGCAGGACTGGGGTATTCCCGTGTCTACCCCTGCCGACGACGGGCCACGGCCGATTTGGAGGGAGACGCGGGAGATGACTCCGGTATCCTTTTGGCACACTCACGAAGCTTAGTCTCCCTTGCTTGTATGACCGGAAAGAGCCGAGCAGGGACGAAGCCCTATATGCATCAGTTGTGATCGAGTCCATGCTATTCTACGAAAGACCCGCGCATATTCAAGACGTGCGGGAATGCTGCATACACAGTACTGGTACGGGTAGGTACCCGATTACAGGACAGTTTCAAGCAAAACAGTAAACACATTTTGCCTCGGCACCCGGCCCAAAGTCGCTAAATCTATTGGAACCTTGGCTGTTCGAGTCACGTTTAGTGTAGACGATGCGCCTTATTAAAACACGTGGGGATTCATCTTCGTGTTTGTGGGCCAGGTATGGAGAATAGGGGCACCTAAGAAACAGAAACTTACCAGGGGCTCAATAAACACACCAGACCCCAGTCACGTCATAACCTGCCTACTACTCCAGAAGTGAAGAAGCCTCAATTGCTTCTCTGAAGCTCTAAGATTAAGAGAGAGGTGTTCCAACTATCCAGACCACACTCTAGGTTCGGCAAGAATTGCCAACATAAACATGCGCAGGAACCTATTGTCGAATACACTACAACACCCCCTTCTTGTGATCCGCGTGTTATAGTATACGATGTTCCTGGATCTCCATCCCCTTGTCATGCTGTTGACAATCCCCACGTGGGCTAAACGACGGCCGCCTCGTGGTAATAACATCTAGTTACCCTGCCTGCATGACATGGTAATAGCGTAGAGGCACGGCCCCCTTTCACATGCCACATCGCTGTGTGACACCCTCCGATGTGATGTTGTACATTGTAGGTGCGTGTATGTCACATTAAGCGAGATGATAGAGAATAAAATGTAGATCCTTAATACCTGCTACATTGGCCTATACGCTACCTCTTTTGCTGTTACCCACGCTGCATAAGTGGACGGAACCTGTAGGATCATTGGAGGGAATACAAGTGAGGTTACAGATACACTGGGTTCTCGCATGACAACGCGGTTTATGTGTTTCTAGCATGGAAACCTGAGGTGTTGGCATTAGGTCATTGATACTGCTTACTAAAAATGTTGCCCTTCGTTCAATCCAAGCTGCTATCCAGGTGGCTTGTTCGCTTGCTGGGATTGGACATCGGGCCCTTTCTCGTTATAGAAGCTGACACCAGCTTGGGATGCATGCAACGTCCTGCAAAATACTCGGAGAGTCAGGAGGTAAATACGCTTTCCGGTCGGGTTGACCGTTGAGCTACTGCATAGTATGCCTGCCTAGCCGCGCTTCTAATGAAGCTCTTACTAAAGTAGCCGAGGTCCTGTTCAATGATGGATTTCTCTCTACGACACTACATTTCATGAGCCGGGAATTGTATATTCGTGGCTGGATGCATATACGACCCCGGTCTCGGCAATGTAACACAAACCGACCAGCCAGGGTAGCTGAGTAGGCTTACCTACCTCGTGAAGTCTATGTCTATAATAGGGTATGGATTTATGCGGAATTCTGAGTAATCCAAATACATTCTTACTGAGTGTAAGCTGATTGCCATATGCCGGTACACCCTACTACATCACTTTTCTGTGAGGATGATCTATCTATAGCTACATCATCGTGAATAGATAGTACACGCCCAGCCAGTCTATTCATTCATTCGAACAGAGCGCTCTCTCGGTTTCTCCGCCGAGTATCACCGCAGCTCGTCCGAGCGTACTGCTTATGAAGTCTACTGTGGGGGAGCAACCAACCATCAATTGCTGTCCCACGACTTTCACTACCCGTAGCACACCGCCATCGAATATCCATAGAAGTAGTCAATCTGGAAACCATGTCCCTACCAGACCTTGAAGGGCTTGACCAGCTGTCTTTGGCCACGAGCCAGAAGGACCCTTCAGCCGGAAGCAACGATGTACGAGTAGGCATAGACCGTGCTGCAGCAGTTGCTGTCGTACAGCTCAGCCGCCCTGCAAAACGTAATGCTCTGACACAGGCGATGATGGATCACCGGTATGTATAAAAACCTCCCGTGCCAGTTGTGAAACCCGATCGTCCCAGAAATATAGCTTTTTATCTTCTAGAGCTAATGATTGTTACAGTACGTGAACCATTTATTCTAAAACATGACTATCAAGACCAGTGTAGTTCTAGAAAGTATATAACAAGGAACTGGACTAACATAGTTTCATGTGGTAGTAATCTATGTTCTAGGCCAGCTCGACCAAAACGAAGGCGTGAGAGCTGTTGTCTTGATGGGGACTAGAAAGGGTGCTTTCTCCGGTCCGTGAAACCAAGTTCCAGCTTGCTAATTTAAGCTGACCAAACGTCTCACAAGCTGGCGTCGACATCGGTGAACTAACCCAGCTGACGACTGGTGAGGCACACCAGAGACGATTCCTCTCCGATCTCAACGAGGCATTTGAACGGTTCTCGAAACCGATCATTGCAGCTGTCGAGGGTCTGGCCGTAAGTATCTGGTCTTGCCCACCCCTCGCCAAAAGGGGGTTTTGCCGGGTAACTTAGTGACGTGTTCAACGCAGCTTGGAGGAGGATTTGAAATCGCTCTCTCCGTAAGTAATGCAATCCATCGGGCTACCAATTTTCCGCCATAGGCTAAGACATGAAAATATAGTGCGATATTATTTACGCGGCGGAAGATGCGACATTAGGACTGCCCGAAGTAAGCATTGGTACGATACCGGGCGCAGGCGGCACCCAGAGACTCGTAAGGGCACTAGGAAAGTACAAGGTGAGCCCCCAACTGTTTCCAGGAGGTACAACGGCGCCTGCGCGATATCTAGCTAACATTGGACCTGGATAGGCTATGGAGCTCATCCTCTCACGCCAAACCATCAGTGGCCAAGAGCTTGCGCAGCGAGGTCTAGTCAGCAGAGCTTTTGGAGCGAACGACGATGTCGTGCTTGAAGCCAAGAAAGTCGCCGCTCGAATTGCTGCGTATTCCCGACCGGTCATCAACATGGCGAAGCAGGCCGTGTTAGCAGGTGCGTTATCCTAGCTCGGACGAATGAAGGCACCCTTCCCGTCTCTTTCCAAACAAACAAACGTTAGGCAAACTAACTGAGCTATCCTACAGCCGAGAACAATCATCTAGATGCGGGCATGGCTGTCGAGAAACAGCTTTACTACATGACCTTCTCCCTAGATGATTTCAAGATTGGCACTGGCGCCTTCTTGAACAAGCAATCGCCAGAGTTCAAACACCAGTGACGGACGTCTGGGGGTGACGCTGAAGAATGGCGGGTTGTAAGCGGCGAATTGGATTCAAACATAGCCTAAGGGATGAAAGAGGAAGCTCGCGATTTCACGTTACTTGCAACAAAAGAAATTCTAGCCGGAAAAAAAAATCACATTCAAGGACGATCATCATTCAAACCCGTATCTCTCTTCCCCCCTCCTTTTTTTTTTTTTTTTCCCTTCTCTCTTCACATCATGTGGCTAAGAAGATATTTCGAGTCTTCCTCCTAATATAAAATATTCAGAATTGAGCCGACGTGAAGCGATGACAAGCGAGCGAGAGCGAAATAGATAGAATATTATATTTGAGATTCAATTGGCCAACGGAAGGCGAGTAGAAGAAGCCTCCACTTACCCCACTAGCCGAGCCTGGGACGGGATGCGCAGAGACGTCATACCTACCGTAGATCTACTACCTACAGTAGATCTACCTACCTACAGTAGATTTACCTACCTAGATCTCCTTACCTACCTAGGTACTTACTTACTACTTACATACAGTACAGTACCTAGACCATCTGCAAGCACCAGAGAGCAGAGAAACCTTCCTTCACCGTGGACAAGAAACTCACCTGGGCCTCTACATGTCATTAGCCTACCCAACCCAAGTCACTGCTAAGTCGTTACATACACTACCAAATGCACACGTGACGGGTTGAAGGGGGAGAAGGGGGAGAAGGGGAAGAGGGGGAACACTAGGTACCTAGATGCTTCGGTACATACTGTAGTTCTTTTATCTTCCTTGGCGATGGAGAACGGCGCCCCCGTGGTGATGTGAAGATACCTCACCCTATAGTCAGTTCGTTTATTTACTCCATTCCACTCCCCGTCATCGATCACCACATATCGCTAACCGCATCCTACGCAGGCACACACACATTACGCTGGTAGTCGAGACCTCACGGCTCTGCCCTCAACCGTCCGCACGATGATCTCTACCATCATTGCCCTAGACTACTAGGTCGACACCTAGATAAGAGCAACCTTGGCCGCGCAAGGATCTAGCATCACTAGATCAGTAAAATAGGGTCATTCATTATCTCGAGCCCCACCATTGCCGTTTCTCGTTACGTGCACTAACTAGGTAAGCCGATCGATACCGACGATACTGACGATACTGGCGATACGGCACGGCACGAAGCATTCCGTCGAGGGTCGTCAACACATCGAGTGCCGGGGGAGATACACCCGCGTCTTTGCTCTCTCGTTCTACTTGCTTTGCTGGGCGTCTTCACTACGATACACGTATATACTACGCCCATTGACCTGCCATGTCTCCGAGATCGTCTGCGACGTGGGCCGACCATGCGCGAGGAGCATCGCCAGGTGGTCGAAGCACCAGTGTGTCGTCTACTGGTAATCAAAACGTCGCTTCCGAAGACGATCCCCTACTTGGCGATCCCGAAGCGCATGCGCATGGCGGTCGATTTCCCCAGCTCAGACGACGAAGGTATACGCGCCACTAGCACTGCCTCTACCGCGGTCGTCGACAACCGTCCGGCTCGTACAGCAGCTAACTCGGAATTGCCCCAGGTCGTCGGTGACGAACACCTTCGCCGCTCTCACAGACATCGGAGGTGTCAACAGCATCAGGTCCTTCGGTCGGAGTTTCCAACGAGCCGCAGCGTTCCCTGAAATCATCCCCCAGCGACCGTCCTTCGTCTTCGCCCCGGGCCAGGAGCCTTTACACACTGCCGACGTCGAAGATTTACCCGCCCAATATCCTCCTCGCCAGCAGCTCGGTACTACACCTTCCGACAACGCAATTGCTGATACGGACCAAGAAGATGCCAGTCCATATAGCCCACCTTTAACCACCATCGACAGTCGGTCGGGTGACCGAAAGCGTCTCGGAAGCCATAATCTAGAAAGGGTGGTGTCACCCTCGGGCTCTGTACGCAGCAACTCACTCTTCTCTACGCCTCCTCTGCTCTCCGCGCCCGAAATCTTTAGTAGCTATGGGTCAGTCCGAAGCTATGGCACCGTGGGGGACCTTGAATCGGAAGCGAGCCAGTCAGTACCCCAAAGTCACTTTTTTTCTCCCTCTAGCGAGTTGTAGATCTCATTGCTTTTTATGCTGGAGAAACGTGCGGTGAAACTATACTCTACTAAGTATTTGCTAACGCGGCGTACGAACAGTGCTTCTATGAGAGAGGCTGCAGAGCTATGGCGCCAACAACACCAGTCCGGAGCCAACATACCAGATGGAGAGAGACCGCCTATATTAGTTAAGGAGGTAGAACAGGACGGTAAGATCGTCTTGGCTGTCTCTGGCCAGTCGACCCTACCTCAGACAGTTGTCAATTCAACCAAGTAGGTGACCCAGGTTTTCATCTGGCATCGACGAGTCTAACGAATCGCAGCGTTCTGATTGGCGTCGGACTCTTAAGTTTGCCCATGGGTTTGAAGTATGCTGGGTGGGTCGTCGGCCTCATCGCCTTGGTGCTCTGTGCTGGCGTTACGAACTGGACAGCGGGACTCTTGTCCAAGTGTATGGACCTCGACCCTACAATCATCACATTTTCCGATATTGCTTTCATCTCCTTCGGTAGAAAGGCTCGTGTCGCTACCGCCGTACTTTTCACGCTCGAACTCTTAGCTGCCTGCGTTGCGCTTATCGTGCTCTTCGCCGATAGCTTAGCTCTATTGTTTCCTGGGACATTGAGTACAACCGAGTTCAAAGTGGTCTGCACGTTGATTTTGATGCCTCTTCAATTGGCTCCTCTTTCCCTACTTAGCGTTACAAGCTTTGTTGGTATCTTCTGTTGTCTAGGCAGTAAGTGAACCGTGGTACCCAGAATGTATGAGAGGAGAGGTAGAATACTAAACTATGTAGTCGGTATCGTCGTTATACTTGACGGCCTGATCAAGCAAACAAGCCCGGGGTCGCTCATTGAGCCGGCCGTAACTTATCTTTTCCCGGCAAACTGGTTGACGTTACCTTTATCTTTCGGCTTGCTTATGTCGCCATGGGGTGGACACAGTGTATTCCCTAATGTACGTGAATACATACCATGATCCGCGCCATGTATATTGACTCAGAGCCAACTAGATTTACCGAGATATGCGTCACCCACACAAATACAAAAAGGTAAGCCAGGTCCAGTACCGTTTCAATAACGCGCCCTATAATTAACAACGATCTAACAGGCTCTCGGTTATACCTGGTCATTCACTGTATGTCCGCTTTGCGTACCAAATATCTCTCCTGCTAACGAAATGGTAGCTGCTCGTAGATGCTTCGATTGCTACTGTAGGATTGTTAATGTTCGGAGACGGCGTTCGCGATGAGATAACAGCCAACATTCTCGAGACCACGGGCTATCCGAACGTCCTAAATGTGTTTCTCGTCATCTTCATTGCCATTATACCACTTACAAAGGTGCCGCTCAACGCGACTCCTATCATCACTACAGCGGAAGTGTTATTTGGACTTCGACAACAAAACGTTTCGGAAGAAAACCCTCTCGTCGGCCTCTCGAGCACGTCTAGGGGGTTACTAAAGATTTTGATCAGGATCGTCACTTTAATGGTCTTCCTAGGCATTGCTATCCTCTTTCCTGCCTTTGATTCTATCATGGCATTCATGGGGAGTGCCCTTTGCTTCTCCATATGTGTTACGTAAGTGCTTCCCACTTCTACGTCTTTATACAGCGAAGAGAAACTGCATTCTAATCCTATGGTATCAGACTTCCGTTAGCATTCTACCTCAAACTCTTCGGCCGCGAGATCACCACAAAGGAACGCGTCCTCTGCTGGTCTGTTATGTCCTTATCCTTTATGATCTCCGTTATCGGCACCGTCTGGGCGTTCCTACCTAAGCATTTGATTGGTGCCGAGTGATGAACAAGAAGTCTTGTGAATTAGTACGCCCATCGCCCATGGGAAACTACTTGATGTCTAGTGCATATTTTTGTATACATGCATAGCGTTTCGTTGTCTGTTCACTCAATCTAGGATTTGTCTAACATTGGATACTGGATTTCGTACGGTCTCTGTCATATTTTGCATGTCATCTGCGTCAGGAGCAATTTTTGGAATTCCGAGTCGAGATTTTGAAACGAAACATCGCATGTTGGCTCTATGTTATATCCCTCTGCAATACGTGCCTTGAGCACGTTTGATGTATAAATGTACCCTTCTTGTTAGGAGAGTATGGCTCGGCCCATTCACATTTTTGGTGGGCTCTGGAGGGTCTATTCGAAACAGATGAAAAGCTCAATTGATATCAGGATTTATTCCCCGGAAGCTTTTCTTCTAGTAGGAGAAGCTGTCATGGCAAGATAACTTCATTGAAACTTTGCTTCGCTTCTTCAATTGGTGACTGATCGGCCTTAGAGGGAAGTAGATAAAGCGTGGAAGAAAAAGAGAGAGAAAAGATATAGGAATTGATACTGACATTGATACCAATACTGCCGAGTCGACAACATATAGCTTTGCACTGAGGTACAGCCACCTTGTGAAACTTGTGCATGTGACTATATAGCTACCCATTCACAAGGTAGCGGCGATGTATGGTGTTCTTAGGCATCCTGGGAATGAGTAATCAAGTATGACGAAAGATATACCATAGTTAATTTGAACGCCTCACGTAAAGGGTGGCAGGAGATATCCTGTTGGACGTTGGAACTTATCACCTGTAATATCATGATCTAGATTAGGCGATCAACATATCATCTGACTTCGCTAATAATCTTGGCCCTCACGCGGAGGAATGGGAATATTGCACTGCAATTTTAGCTTGCGCCGCAGTCATAGGTGCAAGTGTGTCGAGAAGCCTTCGACTTACAATCTTAAGCAGAACCAGGCTCCGGCCATTTCTAGGGGGAGGAAGATAATGTTCGTATTGTATGTTCATATTATGTATTTTAGATATCAGGAGTTATGGAGAGCGTATTTGTTACTAGAAGGAATTTAATACAGGCTTAAAGACCACCCTTATCCTTTTTCCCTTTTCTTTTCGGGGAGCCTAATCTCGTATACAATCCTTTACCATTTGTCAATGTGCCAAGATCACGAGAGCTCAAACCTCAGCGCATCATACTGCACATACACGACACCCGGTAAAACGGAAGTCTCCGTGTCCGTCGCGTTATAAGGCAGACTAAGCACGAGCTCGTTCGCGCCCTCTTGTAGCATCGCCGTCGGGAACACAAACATGTGCCCGAAGTTCTGACACACTATGCCGCTGCGCACACCACATGACCCGCTACGAACCGGGGGGATCACCCAAGTCTCGATATCGGCGCCGTTGACGGCGACCGTGTAGGGAAGATACGAGTACGGCTCATCGGGCAGGGACGCCCACTTGTTGTTTCCGTTAGCCGTCTTCGCTCCCGCCAGCTCCACCGTGAGCGTCGCCGTCTCAGCCCCCGCGAGTTGCGCGTCTGTCAGGTCGAATCGGATGGTCCAGTTGTTCACGTTGTCGTACACGGGCTCCGGATGCAGATAGTTGGCGTACCCCGGGAACCAGCTCCAGTGGATGTAGTTGAAGTCGGTGTCCGCGGCGCTCGAACCGACCTCGTAGCGGACGCCTTCGGGGAAGTCGGTGGGGAAGTCCCATTTCGCCCAGTAGATGCGGTACTGCGCTGGGGCGAGAGGCTTGCTCGTGTCTGGGGCGTATCCGTGCCTGTACTCGCCCGCGGACTTGTCCGGGGTCCCGATCCGCCAGATCTCGGTGCCGGCGGTCTCAGGCTCCCAAGTGAATGATAGGGATGACGAGTCGCTGGGCACGACCACGTCGTCTTGGATGAACCACCCGAAAACGCCGTCCGCGTATACGGTGAGGCGATAGGTCCCTGCCTTCACCATTGGGATTTCTACACTACCCGTGCTGGCGTCGACGTGCCCAGTATTGCAGAGAGGACTGATCGAACACATTGAGTTGGAAGTCTTGCCCGTTCTCTGATAGAACGGCAAGGGGTCGCGTGGCGCCCGCAGGCAGCGAAATAGTTGCTTTGAAAGTGGTACGCTTTGACTTTGGTGCATAGTTTGGAACGTACTGCGCGATGCTGTCATAGAAGTCGGCATTCCATTCTGGGTCGGCATATTGTGCCGCGTCTGCCCTGAGCTCAGCGAGAGTTGTGCCCGGAGTCCCTTTATTGAAGTGGTAATATTGCGGCCCCCATGTGCGATCGAACCCATGCGTTATATTAGGAACAGGGGCGCCGTAATGCCCGCTTACCAAATAGTTGTACTGGAAGGCATTTCTTAGTAACTCACTCGACTGGACCTTGAAGGTTTGCACAGTGCTAGGGGTTCGAATAGTTGTGTGCTATGTGATATACAATAGAAGTATCGTGATCGTATTGAACTTACAACAATGCCGTCGACGACAAGATCGTAGTGAAGAGGTCCTCCGTAGTAGGTCTCACGTGTGTTCTGCACCAGCCATGCACCGTAGGTATTCCCATCAGAGCTCGTCGTTCCGTCCGAATACTGTCCGTGTACTTTGTGGTCGCGCCAGAGCTCAGAGAAGGTATACTTTGTGAAGTAATCAGAGTACTGTTGGACATAGGCGTCGTCGGGTGTGTTTCCTAAGTACCATGAAGCATCTTGTACAACCACCTCTTCACTATAAGCCTCTTTTGAAGGGATAGGCGCATAATTGTCATCGCCACCAGACAAGTGCGTCCAGAGGTCGGTGTTAGGCCGGAACAATGTGCGCAGCTCAGCCAACTCTCGTAGATAAGGGGTTTCCTCGTTGAAATAGGTGACGCGCGAGAAGAGATGTATGCCGGTTTCGCCTTCTCTTAGGAACCACCATTGCGAGAGACTCTGGTTCGTCGCCGCGTATGTATCAGTCATTCGCACACCTCCATAAGGTGTCCCGGTCGAGTCATTGCCCTTGATAAACTGGTACTCGGCGGTGGCACCAGGAGTCCAGAATCCAGACGGGATACAAGAACAATCCAAATATGGTCCTTTACCTGTATTGCCGCTAACTGGGCCCAACAAGTCTTGTGTATCAAGAACTACTTCCACGACTTGGCCATTGCTCTTGTCTACTGCTACCGTTAGGCGATCGTTCTGCAGCACGAATTGACTTGATGTTTCTGTAGCGTCGAGGAATGCGACAGATGCCCTGAGCAGGGCGGCTAAGGTCAACAGTTTGTTTCTGAACCTAGGCATTTTGAAGCAATACGGTGAACAAAGCACCGGGCCCGTCCATTTTCGACCGCCAGAATAAAAACTAGAAGCTTGTAATGCCACTCCGGAGAAATGGTCCAAATTGATCCATTTTGCCGATTGTAGTGATACCTAATTCAAGGAACCGGAACCATTGACGAATTCGATTTTCAATTTTCGGTCAATCTGATCCCGAACCTTGGAATTGGAGGTAATCAATAACTTGCTTGACCCGCCATTTGCGGTGGATCTCGTCCCGACAACGCCAGCTCCTTATCGCGTACGTGAACTTCGAGTATGGAGAACCTGGAGTAATCGAACATTTATTTCAGATTGATGCGGATCTTTTGAGTGTCGGACGCCGCCGCTGTGGCGTGAAGCCATTGCGCTCTTCGGTATACTCTTCTTTACCAGATCCTTCTGATTCGTCCTCCGATTCTTCAGAATCACTCTCTCCATCTTCTTCTTCAGAACCGCTCTCTCCTCCCTCTTCGGAGTCACTCTCTTCTTCAGAAGAGGAATAACTCTCTTCTTCTTCAGCTTCTTCAATGACCAATAGCACCCTTTTCTTGACCCTCTCAGATTCTTCATCTGAAAGGAAGACTGGCTCTTCGTAACCCCGACCTTGTATCCATTTTTTGATTATTTTAGCATCCGTGGTTTCGTAAGTCTGGTTCAAGCTTATAAGCATACTCCGACGCACATAGCTGCCAGGCGTCAGAAATGGTGGGGTGGTGAAGTATTTTGTCCAGATTTCTTCCCAGCCTGGTGCTTTGAGGTCCCGAATTCGAACAAGGGTCATCATAAACCGGAAATATAGGAACCGTGAGGCTGGTCTCGCGTTACCAAGGAACTTAAGTTCCTTGCCGTCTAGATCGCGACCATAGTAAAAAGTGCCTGGCTCTTTCTCAATCCCCCAATGCTGATTTCTGATGGTATCTCCAACAAGCTCGATTTTCCACCGAGTTATAGGAACTTCATTATAGTCCGCTGGAACAACAACAAAGCAATATCTATCGAACCAGCTCTTAATCTGGTTGTGAAACAGTAATGCGTTGCTTGATGTCTGTAACTCATCGCCTCTGCTTCCAAAAAGTTCGGCTCCAATCTCCTGACCTCTCATGAAAAAGGGAACAATGTGCGCTGCTTTTACGCTAGATCTATGGACAGACGTTCCCATTGCATGACACCAAGTCATACCATCTTTCCGGGAAGCGTTATAGTATATCTCAGTATCCTCCCGCCAGTTTTTTGGCCGCTTGTTGACCGTTGTTACCCCATCAAGTGATTTATGTAAAGCCAGAATAGTCTGGCCAACCACTTTGGCGGCATCGGATCCAGGGTCGAGAATATTGAATGATTCTGGGCCCTCTATTCGGGCTTGTTTTTTCCTATGATACCACAAGGTATCACCGGCTGAAAGCTTGCGATGCGTGATGTTGCTCCGCCGGTGTCTGTATTCTGTTTTTTTCAACTTGGGCTTTTCCATCTCCAGGACCTTCTCCTGGAGTTCCGCAGCTTCGCGCTCGAGATTCCCTAGTTCGATTCCATATAGGGCTTTCTCATACTGCTTCCGTAGGTGAGCTTCTGACGGTTGGGCGCATGCTTCGTACTTGACTTTGAGCATTTCGATACGACGCTCCACTGCAGCTAGGGTAGCCTTGTTCTTTGATGCGTTTTCTGACATTGTAGACAGTGAATTGCGGTTGTCTGAAGGTTGAGTGGGCTGTACTGTGAAATGGTATGAAGACCGAGATCTAAGCCAGCTGTAGATTGTTGTGGGGGGCTGACTCTTCTTATAGGACGGTAAAGATTGCCGTGTAATCCTACGTTAAGTTTTGATCCCAAACTTAGATTCGGAGCGGTACGAGTATCAAGGTTCACTTCGCCTGTTGAAGTTATACTTTGCACCTGCAGCATTTTAGGGAACCGAGATCGTGGAAGTAGCAGAGCGCGCAATATGCATTGGCTTGGGGTGCCATCGCTATCAATTAGACCTGGATTCTTCGTGACTTTGATTGGATTTCTTCTCGCGCGACGAGTTCGCATCTGCAATCTTGCGCTTGCAATAGGACTTCGTCTGTCGTCGAACAACGGCCATGACGGTGTGGTGGTTGATACCGGTAGGATTTGTGTTTCCATGCCTTCGCCATTACCTTATCTAAGTGTGACGTTGGTAGGCAGCTTGAGCTCGGCGTGGGGAAGCACTCATGACAAGGCAAAGGGAGCTGTGAACATCACGTCACGCTGAGATCTAGAAGCTGCATGGCGACCCAAGCTGGTAAATCGAGCGATATACAACGTACGTGTATTTGTTTTTCTTCGATGGTCTATTGATCGTATGACGCTAGGAAATGGAATCCCAGCAACAGCCAGAACATTCGACGACGTTTTCTAAGAAGCCGAGTCTCTGCCGTTTTCCCTCGGGATGCGCCGCGAAAGAATTGAAAGTGCCTGTCGGGAGGTAGGCATCGCTCTTCGGAATTCACGCTAAAAGGCGAACCGCCATTGCTGGGACGTTTCAGCAATTCTACCCTTACGCGACCCAGCACCGGCTGGAGTCTCGGAGTCTGCCAAGTCCTTGGGCAGTGAACGGGGGTGGCCGTAGATGCGACTTTGGTGCTCGGGGGGTCAAAGAGAGCCCGGTTGGTGAAAACCTCCTGTCGTTGGTATCCTAGACATCTTTCTCCGGTGTACAATGGGTGACGATCAGCCTGGATTTGGCGTGACATAGCGGTCACAGAAACTTGACAAGGGTTGCTTATTATTGTAGAATAGCACAGCCATTATATCTGTGCTTACTGTTGAGGTACGTGGACGGGGGTGGTGCTTCGGGGAGGGATGGCATTGACAAATTGACAAATCGAGGGCTAGATCCCGATCTAGGCGATGAAGTCATAGGAAATACAGACGACGATGACGAGCGGCGAGCTAACACATTTTTGCTATGGGTGCAGATTCTTGCTCGATGTTCCCGAATGCGGTCACGATGCACCTGCAAGGTGCTGACTGAGCCCCGAGGTGTTGTTGGTCACGATATCAACATGTAAACATCTATAAAGCCGTTGGACGTTCGCTCTCAATTGAACAGAAATTCAGATCATCATCTTTACTATCAACATCAACACTGCCATTCATCGCCTCAGTTAAAAAGCCAAAATTAAAATAAAATAAAAAATAGTCACATCAACCAACCCCAGCAAACACTAGTTCAAGAACAGTATCATCTTGACTCAACAACACTTGAACTAAACAAACCACCTACAACCAAACAAACAACTTGGAAGCAACCATCATCATGTCGGGCATCATCCACAAGATCAAGGGCGCTGTGACCCATCATCACGATGAGCACACACACGACCACAAAGAGAAGAAGCATGGTAAGTCTTGACAATCCGATAGTGAAAGACAACTGTCGTTCGACTTATTCGGGGCTAATATCTCGTTTTCCTAGCTTCCCACCACAAGTCAAATGGAGCCCGCCCGGATCTGGATCTGAATTGCGCCCGCCCCGCGACCCGCGACCCCGTTGATCTGACGGGTCGTCATGTCGCACCAGATGACCGGGACATCGACGGCCGCCGTCGCTCCCACGATATCGCTCCCCCCGATCTAACGGGCCCACACCACGAGCATGATAGCGTTGATATCAATGGCCACCATCCCACCACCCACAACCCGCCAGACCTGAACAGCCCTACGGCGACCTCGTCCGCTCGTCATTAGATCGGCCCTGGGAGAAAAGAGTCGTACGGTTATAGATAGCGGAGATACCCTATAGCTTTGGGTAATTAGAAGTCATGATGCACATGAAGAATACGAGTAATACTATTTGAGTCGCTAGCTTAGTAAATAAGAATACATATCTGTTCTGCATAGTTTCTGTTATATCCAGTCAGTCGTCCATTTAATAGATCCTGGATATACGTGCAACAGGACCTCCAGTGATCCCAGATCCCGTCAGCAACAGTGGAACAAAGTCTTGATGCCGTCTCGAGAAATGTAATGACACCAATCAGCCCAGCTACTCACTATACACGTTTCTTGTTAGGCGAAGTTGACGCCAAGTGGTGAGGTATCGATTAAGATCGCCCCTGTTTGGTAGAACACAGCCAGTATTTGCTGCTAAATTCGGCAGCAAGGAGCGCTGTAAAGTTTCCTAGGATCTTCGTTAAACTAGGTTGGCCCCTGCCGCAGTACAAGTTTAGGACCATGAGGGTTTAGGCCTCAACCAGTGACTTTAGACTCGTCGCATGAAGATATTACACCTTGATAAAGAGATTATTGAAGGAGTTACCATTGATAGCAGGATATGATCACCAATACCAGGTTCCAATCTCCTTGTTTTTGATACGCCTGGGCATGTTTTTGCTGTGCGAAAACACAGCACCATAGAGCAAAGAGAGCCTAATCTGATTTCCTTCTAAGCTCCGCCCCCAATCTCTATCATCAGTCACCCTGTCGACTAAACAAAAAAAAAACACTGCAAACTATACAAGTTGCCAACATGTTGTGCCGCACCAATATCCTGGGTGTAACAGGCACGAGCGATCCAGAGATAATATTGAATATATCTCTGCCCCTCGATCGTTGTTCTGTGAACTGGTGTACGCCAGCAACGTGACGAGCCCACTCGGATATGAACCACGCAGGGAAGATCTCGCGTTGAGACCCCGTTACTTCCATCGCCCTTCGCATAACCCTGATATCGGCGCAATGACTTTTGGGCGCTAGTAGGAACAGAATCTCAGTCCATATAAATGAGGCTGGAAGAAAACCTTATATGATTGCCGAGAAGATCTGAGGTAATACCAGCCCTTCGCTAACCATATCTTCAATAAGATCTCTAACCCACGGCTCCCCGCGGGTTTTTACGATAGATTCCAACGCCGCCTTGATTTGTTGTGGGGACGCCGTCAGATTGATCCCCGTGCCGCCGTTGCTCTGGCCGGAGCTACTGCCAGCAGCTGCTTGACTCGTATTAACTTGTTGCAGGACATCCACCACAGCACCTTTTAATTCGCATGCAGCCTTCTCTTCGCCTGCGGAAGAGCCCAATGTACTGAGCATTTTGCAAGCATTGCGGTAGTAAACTTCTGCGTGCTTCAGAAGCTGGGGTGTCGTAGCCTGCGCTTGCGGATGCGCGGTTGGGGGATATGACAGGATCTGCAGCAACAAGGAGATATCTCCTCTCATCAAGTGTGTTGTCGCAACTGTATATTTATCGGCGTTCGGTATTTTTGCGACGGATGAGAGGCGAGATTGTGCATCGATTAATATTTTCCATCTGAGCGCTGCATGGGTCTCTGACTTTGAATCGGCAAGTGCGTTATTGAAGGATAAGAGAGCATTGGCAATAGCCATGAGAACGCGTTCTGACGTAGCGTCAAGCACAGGTTGATTGAATGCAGCATCGAGCTCCTGTTTGTATTTCTCTACGTCGATTGTGGATAGCCTGAAGGACAGTTCAAGATAGTTACCCATGAAGGTAGCCCTCGGAAGCATTATATCGGGTAGACGGGGTTCTAGTGCCTCTTGGTTCTCGCTGAGAAGGGTTGGTAGTGTATACGTTAGTAACTGAGTCGAGTATGAGTCGATCCACGATAAGGCAGACATGGCAGATGCGATCTCAGAGGAGCTCAAGATGCTGCAAAGCGCCCTCAACGCTTCTAATTGGGCAATGATCGTTTCAAGGAGGGTGCCTGCCGTGATTGGCTCTTCTATGCTAACCCATTGCTCCTCCTGGTTAATGTCCTGGGGTTCTGTGATGGTATTCACAGTAGCTAGCTGTTCGCCTCCGTTTGAAGACATCTCCTCCTGCGCGGTTTCGCGCATTGCTTGCTCGATCTCGAGACGGTTCTTCGCAAAGGTGGCTTCCTGCAGTTGGAAGCAAACGTTCTGGATCTCGAGGGCCCGTTTCAGGTATTGTATCGCTTCTGCATCATCAGCTTCGTCGTCTTCTGCGAGTATTTCAGCCATGGTGGTGAGCACCTGGGCCATATTGAACAGAGGATCCGGGTGTTGTGGCTCTAAATCCCGGGCATATTCGTGAGAGCTGAGGGCCTGTCGCAACACATCTATGACAGGGACTGCAAGTGCCTCCGAAATCACGGGATCTGTGGCTTTCTCGAGTTCGAGCCGTGCCTTGTTGTAGGCTAGATCAAAGCTGCGAGGAAATTTGGCCAGTCCCTGGGAGTAAACATCGAGGGCCCTATCGGCGAATCGTAGGGCTTTGGCAGGGTCACCGCCACGATGTTTCCTCATGGCTTCCTCATGGCTATCGCCAGATTCAAGATAGTCATCTATGTTGACGAGTTTCTGTAATATAGTATCAGACGCAAGGTTCCCTGTGTATAATGGTGCCAAGAGGATAGCACTAACCTCAAGGTGCTGCTTTTTCTTTGGCAGTTTCAATCGTGGGGGCGCCATTTTTCTTAGGCAAGCGTAGTGGCTCGGATTTGAATTTCTTAGAAGACCACGATTAGTGTGGTAGGAAGTTTATTTGTTTATTTATTACTTTCCAATCAATAATCATTAATGCGAGAGAAAGTGGTGCAGATGCAGTGACCAGAGCTTAAGTACCTGCCTGCCGAGGGCTTTAGTATTGTTTGGCTGAGGGCCGCCTCCCACGCGACGGCTGGCACTCAGCTGTGCAGCGGCCGAAACGTTCTCTTGGTCATTGCCTCAGGTAGTGATAACAATAACACATGCAGTGAATTATAATATTTCAAGTTTTAAATTTACACATTATTGGAGATTTTCAAAGCTAGGCAATTACAATTTACTTCGTGTCCATGTCGTCGAATATTATGAGACATTGAACAAGTAAATCATCCTAAGTTCCTCTCAGATATCTTGAGAGTGCGCATAAGAAATAGCTACAGGTTTCAAAATAATGACTCATGTATAGTAGGGTTTTGTAGTCAAAACATTATCATTGCTGACCTAGGTTTTGTATACGCCGATGGTAGTACAGCAGGGTCAAATAGATAAATGGCGATGTGCTTCGGCCAGGCCAAAGAGCTCACCCTAGTACAGTCTGGCATATCTTCTACTAATATGCTTTCTTGGAGGCTTCCAAGAGTCGAATTCGCGCAACCATTTCTTAACGGTGCGAATCTCCCAAAGGTGAGCTTCTCTAATGAATTGAGGCTCAGCTTGCACATTCCGAATTCCCGACGAATCCCAGTGATGCCCGGCTCCTGTTATGAAGAGTTCTGGGTGTAAGTCCGACGTCTGCTTCCTTGCGGGCGCCAGAGGCGAGTGATAGCACAGTCCGTTCCAGACATCTTGATCGCCGTCTATGAATGCCAGTCGATCGGCCGTGAAGTTAAAATCGCCAAAGCTGTTGTATAGACTGACATCAGGCGTTGATGGGACCTCGTTATACGTTCCCCTTGGAAATGCCCACTGTGTTTTTTATTGTAAGCGCTATTGTCACCAACGCGAGAATCATATTTATTAAGTATCAGTAATTCCATGTCAATGGAAAAAAGCCTTACCGTGCACCACTGTTGCTCATACGAAGTATCAACAACCCGTGACAACAAACTTGGCCCTTCCTTGGGCGCATCGATGTATGCTCCCTATGGTTCATGATTTAGCTTGAATTCTGTGAAGTGAACAATACGAAGTATTGCCGGGTAAGCCGATACCTGCTCGGTGCAACTCGTATACAAGTAGGAACGAGTGCCGCTGTTGGTGGCGTCCGCCCAAGCAGTCTGATTTTGGGTTCCCTAATCTTCCACGTCAGGCGGTGACTCTGGAAATGGACCATTACTAGGTACTTAAGCGTCGGCAGAGAGCTTACCCAACAATCATGACTATTGTAATTGCCAGAGCGGCAAAGAGGGAGCGTATAAGTCTTGATATAGTTCTGATACACAGACATTAGACATATTGCAATTAAGACATGCGAGCTCGTAGAGTGGTGACAAAACACGACGCTTACGGCGTATCCTCCTAAACCAAGCCAAGGCTCGCCATGCGTATGAGCGCTCATGGAATAATCAACGTCAGAAATCTCTTTGGGGGGGTCAATATCTGTTATGTTGCCACAAAAATCGAAGAAGTTGCGGGAGCCATAGGTAGAGTTCCAATTCAGTTCCTGCCAGGTATTGGACAAGTAGAAGCCTGGGTTTCCAATTGGGTCAACAATTGCCGAGGCGAAATCGCGATGGTCTGTGAGTACTTCCAAGCCAAATAGTGCTTTGAACTGCCTAATAGCCGCCGTGTTGTTTTTTGCGACAAGGGCATCGAATTTGTCAATTATGTTGTTGATACGATTCACGCAATCCTGTGTGTATAGACGCCTAGGTTAGACGGGCTCTAGGAAAATCGGATCGAGGCTCATAGCATTGCCTCTGGACAGGAGCTCAAAATGTAGCGTCCACCGACTCACCTGTGGCGCGTATTTTAGTATCGGGTTGTACCACTCAGGATAGCCGATGACCACGTGAATCGGAGCTGATGACGCTATACCGCCATATAAAACATCGCCATATTGTTTAATTGAGAAAGCGGTCTGGGCACCTGCGAGACTACCGCCTGCGTGCATAAAAACGTCTTAGTCTAGTTCCCCAAGTTCTATGTCAAAGAACTTGCTAGATGATAGGACACACAAGAACAACAAGCTATCAGGCACCAGAGGTTTTGATACGTACCGTATAAAATCCACGGAGTTCCAGGTGCCGTCAGATCGTCTTCTATTCCAGGGAACACGGCGTTCTGCGCAAAATAACTGTTATCGGCGATGGTTTGGGCAGTGGTCAAAAAAGCAAGTTGGTCTGTGGTGGAGGTATTGAATGGGTAGCTAGCTCCGTAATAACGGTTCTCTAGGATGACACCGAGGCCGTTGGTTGCTATTCTATGTCAGTTTAGCCGTTCTCTCGTGCTTTGCTCTGTCGTTGGATGCTAACCTTCCATCAGGATTTGAATAATTCCAGTTTGCAGGTTGGAAAATCTACTGGGGCCTATGCCCTACACGTTAGTATCTGGATGCCATTACCACAGCTGTCAGGTCTGGCTCGCCATAGACTCACCACTTGTTTCTCCGCTGATATAAAGGTATACTGGCCCCCCTGCTCTAAATCAGACAAGCCGTTAGAGATCGGAGGCAGGACAACACGGACCTGGCTTGTAATAGGACGAATCAAAGTAGTATCTCTGGGTAAAAGTTTGATTTGCATATGGAAGTTTGTTATTAGGAAAGTGATTGATCTTCTGTTGGAAGTAATGGGGTTGATACTGGACTTCTTGGCGTGGAACATCACGCTTTTGATAGCCAGCTTGAACATTGTTGAATGCTGCCGCAGTCAGGGCAGCAGCCAATATCTTGGGCGACTTCATGGTGTAAAACCTGGAGAGGGAAATGGAGCAGACTCCGGATTGGAAGACAGGTCAATCTAAGTCCTAGTCCGAGGTAGGGTATACTGGCATTAAATACGGTGGAGGCCGTATCTATCGTATTCGCCTCCATGTCCAGCGTCGGAATGCCCTCATCGGGGGCCCAGTTATGATTTTGGTGTGACATCCCCGCTAAGTTCTCCGGCACGCCGGTTTAGCCAAGGCCGGGGGGCCATGTCGTCATCCGGGCATATTGACCATCTCGTAGGACGCAACATCGGTCGTGATAGAGTCCCACGACTAGCACTGCGCAAGATAAGGCTCAATGAGGTAGTGTCACGACGAAGGTGTACGAATTAGGAAGGTCATAGCTCGCTTATAGCGGCGTCACCAAGGCTTGCGCATCGTTTTACACTTTCCGGCGTATCTGCTCGCGCCAGCGGTTTGCTGACAGCGCATGCAACAGAAGTGACCAGTAGGCTGACTGTAAGGCCCTCGTTATTCTGCACGTTCGTTCATGTAACAGTGCTTATATTGCTTTTGTTTCTTTGATGGGGACATACCGGAAATAATTGTACAGCAAGATTAATGATATTCCGCTTATCAACCCAGCTATGCCCCACGACCCCTCATTCAGCCCTGTAAGGCGATAACCCCCCTACCCCCGACAACGGGAGGAACTAATAGGCCTAATAGCTACGCCACCAGAGATAGCTAGCAAACCCCTAAAGAGATGGCTAACTTGCTACTAAATAGTGGTATAGGTACTATAGCTTGCCTATTTAAACCACTCTTTCTAAAAATCTTACCTATTTTAAACACTATAGGGTGCTATAACTTACTTTTAAGAGATAGTTTAAAATAAAATAATAATAAATAAAGTTATAATATATCTTCCACTTAAGTAGTACACCCTATTAAGTGGTACACTTTTTTCTTTATATTGTTTTTAAAATCTTTATATTAACCTTTTAATAACTTTATTAATAAAAATCGTAAAAATATAAAGAAAATACTATTAAATTTAAAATTAAATAATAAAAATTACTATATAAAACACTAAGCTAAGCTATATTTAGTTAGTTTATAAAGTTAGGTTAGATTTTATTTATACTTTATATATAAGAATTAATACTTCTTGGTATATAAATAACTTTGCGGATATTATAGGTATAATAAAATAATTAGTACTATTAGAATTGTAACTAAAAGGCGAATTCAGTGGTATTTTTTATAATTTTATAACTATTTTATTAAACGAGTTATTAAGTAATATACTAAGACGACACTAAGTAGGGATTATTTTAGTGCTTACTTTAGCGTATTATTTAATAATTAATTAATGAAAATAGCTATAAGGCTATACTATATAGATTTGAAATCTACATTTTATTACGAATTTAATAGCATAATTTATTAGTTTATAATACTAATATTAGTAAAGTTATTAAATAGTCACGTGATAAAACACAGACGAATTTTGTATGGGCATTAAGAGTGTACCACTTAATTAGGTGTACCACTCAAGTGGGAGATGCGTTATATCATTTTCTTAAAATAAAAGAGCAACCCTAACAATTATTTAATAACTCGACTTTATATATATAGTTTATATATTTACTCGCTATAAAAGTAAATAATATAACGGAAAAGCCTTTTGCCTTATAAACCCTAATTAATAAGTCTTATTTATTAGCTGTGTGTTAATATATATAATAACCTTAATTAAAAATCGTTATAATAAGCGAAATGTACTAATAAAGTGTGTTTAAAATAAGTACAATAATAAATAGAAAAGTTGATAACTAAAAGAATAAAACAGACCTAAATAGCCTACGACTTTTAAACATAAGAGTTTATATATAAATATAAGTATAACGTGACTGACTGGTGTCCCTGTTAAAGGATCTTAGGCTAGGAACCCAGAAACGTGATAGATGCGTTAAGTAATTTTTAATTATATAAGGTATATATAGATTATAAATCAAGATAATTACTTAAAGGCAGGAGTACTCTGATTTCCGTCTTTTTAATTAGTTTAGATCCCCTTGTCGAGCGTGTCTTGGCAACTGTTGTTGAAATGAGCGTTAAAGGGATAGTGGGCGAGAGCCTTACAACAATCAGTGTGGCGGCATCGGCCTCGGGCTCGGATTGAGTAGGGGTCTCCAGGTTCTGAAGATCCTGTATAGCCTGAATCCTGGGCCCCTGAGCTGAACATCTTTGATCCTGCTCCGAGCTGGCGAGTTCCTAAATTTGTACCTTATAACCCTTCAAAGATCAAGCTCCGGTGCCGAGAATCCTCGCTTCTCCCACGACCTTCTCCCCCCTTTACCCCTCCAATCTTCCTCCCTATTCTACACCAGCCTCTCAGTCATGATGAAGCCTACTGGGGTTCTTATGATTGGCAGCGTCCCCGGAACTTCGCCAACGGAGGTTTTCACGCGCCTCACCACCGCACTTCCGCGGCGCTTGGAAGCTGTACCAGATGGCGAGACTGGCGAAAGATGGAACTACATTGGTTGGCAAAGGGAATGCTTTCCTCGCTTAGCGCTTCGAATTGAGAGTGGAGGGCTCCAGCCCACGTCCGAGTCCCCTACTTTTGCACTTGCAGACATTAAGTCTACTGGCTACGATGAAGCTGCGCTCTCGTCATATACGGAGTTCCAACAACTTCGTCAAAAGTCCATAATCCCTCGGAACGTGCGCTTCCAAATCAGCCTGCCTTCCCCCTACAGCGTCGTACTTGGACACATAAAGCCGGAGATGGCCAACATGATTGAACCGCTCTATGAAGAACGGTTCGCAGAAACTGTCAACCGTATAATGCAAATTCCTCATAATGACATGGTAATTCAGTATGACTTGTGTTTTGAAATGACAGCACTTGAGTTCGAACAAGGACGACTCCATGATACGTGGCATAAATGCTATTTTGCGGCACCCAACGGCGACGATTTACTGAACGGCCTTGTGGACCGCATCGAGAGAATCAGCAGGCACATATCAGAAGACGTGAGACTGGCATTTCATCTTTGCTATGGGGACCTCAGACACCGGCATTTCGTTGAACCTCGGGATACGGCGCTCATGGTCACACTAGCAAATGCCTTACTCTCCCGCGAGTGTCTCGGCCGTCGGACTGAATGGATTCACTTACCGGTGCCGAAAGAGCGCATGGATCCTGAATATTTTGAACCTCTCGCTGGCCTTAAACTTAATCGCTCCGGCTCGCAAACGCCTCGTCTATATCTTGGTGTAGTGCATGCGAATGATGAAACTGGGACAAAGAAACGCATCGAAACGGCACAAGCTTGTGTTCCCTTCCCCTTCGGCGTGAGTACGGAATGTGGGTTGGGTCGCACACCCCCTGGTGAGATTGACAGCATATTGCGAATTTGCAACGAGGTCACTGAATGATAGAACGATTACGAGGCAATCGGTCAGCGATGCCGCATAATTGTTTTGGTCTTCGGGAATGGAATCCTTCTGTGCTGCTGCCGGATTTTCTTCCGCATGAATCCGTATGTCTCCTGCATATAAGCGAGTTGCTGTGCCGGCATGTAAGATTGCACCATTAGGCAGTGTGTTTGGAGAATGTTCCATTGGGCTTCTTGGCGATGTTGCCATTTGTGGCTACGGTGTGATATATAGTAGTTCCAGGTTGCCAAATGCTGCAGCTGTCATACAGCGCTTGTATTCAGATCCAGTGTATACAGACTCCCGACAACATATAGCGATGGTGCGATGACACTCATTTCGTGTGGCAAGGGATATAGCGTACGACAACACTTAGAAGTTCGATTCAACAATACTCTACTAGGGCCTCAAGGGTCCTGACAGAAGAAATTCCTCTTTAATTGCCACCGAGGCCAGCCCTCTATCGATGAATTAGTAGTCATGGGCGAGAGACAGTATAAACCCATGTAAATGTGACCTACCTGATGAATAGGAGGTTACAAGCCGAAGAAGATACAACAAGATATCACCCCATACTGGGCCCAGTCAACTGATACATTGGGGTTGCAATCATCCTGTCCGCTGCATGTAAGCCGCATCCTGTCTGACGCGCGCCCCCCCCCCTTTGTCTTTTGCCTACAACATGCATTGGCTGCCCAATCTGATTCGTCTTAACTCATTTTCTTCCACATAATGCTTCCACCCCCCACTTGACGCCGACTCTCCCGGCATCTGAAAATTAAGCAACATCAGCACCAAATTTTGAATCGACTTGATTAAGGAACTCAAGGCTAGTGAGTTATTCATTCAGATCGCTTCATCCTGGCTTACGGCTAGTGAATTCAACACCTTTGAGGGTTCCGATCCCCAAAAGGCTGTCTACCGGAGATCGTGACTGGGCTGCTCAACGAAGCTATCTCCCCAGGACTGGCTTCAACTGCCGGGCTTCGGTATTCTCGCCTCTCCACATCCAAGATGTCACTTACACCAGAACAAATAGAGTATTACCAAGAGCATGCGAGCGATAACTTACAGCCAAACCTTATCTCATCCGCCGCCATAGGCCTGGTTCTGGCCTACATTCTCGTAGCGCTCCGCATCCACGCGAGTATAGTTGGGAAGACTTCATTCGGTATCGATGGCTGGCTCATTCTTGCGGCGCTGGTACCGCTCACATCCTACGCCATCACTGTCTGGATTGCAGTCTCCTTTGGCGAGGGCAGGCACAGCCTTTTTGTCACCAACGTCCCCGGCTTCATTCAGGTCTATGTGGCAGCCATCACAGGCTATGCGCTATGTGTCATCCTGACCAAGATCTCGATATTGTGCTTCTACCGCCGCATCTTCTCACCCGTGAAAAGCCTGCAATATTCCTCGTGGGCACTCTGCATTTTTATTGTGGCCTATAATGTGGTCCTCGTCTTGGTAACCGCCCTGCAGTGCATTCCGCTGTCTGCTCTCTGGACGGGGGAACCTGCAAAGTGTATCAATACGCTGCCGCCGTTCACGGTACTTGGGTAAGTCTACCATCAGCACGGGGACGGAGCAACGTTCTGACGTGATCAGAGTTATTAACGTGGTAACTGATGTTATCATTTTGGTATTGCCCGTCCGCCAGGTCCTGAGACTCCGTTTGTCGCGCGTGCGACGCATCCAGCTAAGCGGCATTTTCTTGCTGGGTGCTCTGGTGTGCGTTTTTGGCATCATACGCGTCGTCGTTCTGGCGACAGCCCCGCCTGGTGACGCAAGCTGTGAGTGCTATACCGCTCTAGTCTTGACGTTTCTTCATTCATGTACTAAATATGTCATTAGGGAACCAGACTCCGTCCGGCATATGGTCCTTCTGCGAAATCGCTTTCGGTATTGTCGCTGCCTGTCTACCGACCATTGCAAACGTGGCTACTCGAGCGTACCTCTCCAAATTCTCAAACTCTATGTTCAACGCCCTCTCTCGCACGTTCAATCGCTCTCGTAGCACTAGCGGTACCGATACTAAAGCAAGTGACCGCCAACATCGCAAAGAACGAAGCGACAGGGGCGAGTTTACTCAACTATCCGAGCTGTCCCTCAGAAGGGCCCCGAGTGGTGGCTCGATGGATCCTTTACATCAAGGTTATGGTAATGTGTCATCATTTGCTGCTAGCAATGCATCCGAGCGCGGCGAGAGAGACGGGAATTCACCTTCGGGCATCGTAATCAAGAAAGAGATAGTTCAGATGGTGCAGTAGATACAACTCCTCTTTGTGTACTAATTAATTGATACTGTTTGATGCAAGGCCAAAATGGAGCGTGGCGATATAGGCAGAAGCCTGCGATGCAGTAAGAAATGTGACTGATTGATTGATAGTATTTAACGTCATAGAATGCCCCCAAAACAAGCAAGCCTACATATTAAAGGCATAAGTAGTTGCGAAACCACTGAGTAGCGTAGTGTTGAGCTTAGAATTAGATGTATTTGTCAACCATGATCCCGAGTTGGTCCTGTGCGACATAAAGCCCCGTATGAAGGTAGATGAAGGCCGGCGTTGTAATCAGCTCAGTCAGATCAGATATTAAGTTCGAACTGATCTGACTGATATATCTAACGCCTAGTGGCTCATGAACTTACCCGACTACAGTTAGCTAAAATATCCAAAAGTGGAAGAGAATTTAGCCCTATTATCCGCCCACGACCCCTAAGAATCATGGACTTGCTCAAATCTGGAGCTTGTAATAGCGCTGGGGCCCTCCTTTCTCATCGCCAGAACACTGTAACCTTAGCTTCCGGTTCTTAGCCACTGCTCAAACTGATTCAGCTCCTTCTGTGGTCCATGCTGCTGTTTCTGGGGTTGCGGGGATGTGGACAGGCTGAAGTGATTCTCAGATGCATCGAGACATCTATACTAACGGTCAGAGAAGGCCTCGAGATCTCGTTCGTCATCGATGAGCGATTGGTCCTCGTCAGATCATACCTCTTCGAAGAATGGTAGCCCGTGGCTGGGGCATAGAACAACAGCTGTAAAAACAGAGTAGATTCCGCGAAGTGAGAGTAGTAGTAGTTGAGTTTGACACGTACATTCTTTGTCGAGATCCTCATATAGGCCCCTCTCTATTTCGCATGTGCCCGGCGAGATTGAGGGTATCGACGCGTGACATTTCTTGGTCCGCCCCGATACCCCTTTAGGTGGGATATCTTCTTAGCGTTATATCGTTATATCTGACAGTAGTAGTAGGAAGGAAGGCTTGCGGTTACGTTTGTTTATATTCTAGCGACTTGCAAGGGAGTAGCTTAAACGGATCACTTTAAACGGACCACCTTGTAATACATACTCCGTACTCAGATCCGTTTTACAATAAACGGTATTTGCTTTTGTATAATTGCGGTTAGAGACCGCACAGTTGGTTTTGTAACTGGCAGTGCTTTGGAAATCAAGCCACGGTGGTCTCTAGAATACCATGAAGAACATTGCAAGACGAAAAGATAACCAACCGGGTAATTAGAGGAAGGTTCTCGAGTCTACACTAGCGGTAAGTATACTCTCTTGACCATCCAAGCGCATAGGTACAGTTGGTTGAAAAAACGGCAGAATTCCGGCGCTCCCATGTAATATGTCTTTCATACAACAGGCTGGTAATTTAACGCGAGTAGGTAGCGTACGGGCAATTGGTTAAAAGAATAAAAGAAGACCTACTTCATACTACGTAGGTTCAAGTCAATTGTTTCACATCGCAATAGTTCGCATAACAAGTGCTGAGTTTCACCTACTGTGGTATTGCACGGTGCTCAAGGCAAACACTTGGTAGGCTGGCATCCTGCACATAAGTGGAAAATCAGCCAACTTTTACATTTGTTATGCACAATGTAGCCGTGATCACACACTATCACACTGCGACTAGTCGGCTGGCTCGCTTGTTGGACTCGGCGTATCCATTCAATTGCCGCGCCAGCGCTAACAGAATTGGCAGTTCAGTGCGCGTCCCCATCTGAGGGTGTGAATAGCGGTAGACGATGGCACCGACTGCGCTTATTCGAACTGCTCCTACTCAGTAGTGTTTGCCTAGCCGAGGTGCAAGCAGCTAATCTCTAAACGGGGGTGTATACCACCTGCTCGATGTAACGAGGGAATAAAACAAATCACACGGGTTCTACAGTACACATTCTGCCACGAACGAGCACTTTATCTACTTATCTACCTAGATACACCCTGGCCCGGAGGCACTACCAATGTTATATGTACTATATGTGCTGCTGTTTGCATGTGCTACTGAGTCGGGAGGACGCATGAGGTATTCTAACGCATGCTGTAGGTAGGCAGATTCGGTAACTAGTAAGTCTCTACATACTTAGGTACGTAGGTAGTACAGCAGACCAAAGTCGAATTGTTTTGATCCGCAGATATGCATATCATGACCATTGGCCCGGCCAGTCATCTGTGGGGTAGCGGGTTAGCCCTACAGTAGCTTGAGTAGGTGGTCGCGCCGGGCGGTCGGCGCTTATAGCTCATAGCGCACTATCCCCTGCAAGCCAAGCGCCGGCTGCCCCACCACCGTCCACCAATCCCATCAACGAGCCTCTTTCTCTGCTCGACTGCAGCCAAGTCTGCGTCAAGTGCAGTGTGTCGGCGGACACTAGGCAGATTGTCCCCTCTCCAGCCACCGCTGCCGCTTCGACACTTTTTGGTCTGTTTGGTTCGCCAGATCTTGCCTCGATTCGTTCATTGGGCGTCAAGGAGCGGCTCTCCACTGTCGTGTGTACGCAACTCTTTTGCTTCGGGCGCTTCCATTGGCCGTATGGACATACTCGGTACACGCTTCATATGTACACAACACGCTCTATCATCACTGGGTTCAGAGCTCAGACTGGGGACCCTGACCAGAACCATGTCTATAGACGCCCTCCGAGATCTCCATCCCGTCATGGGGCTCTCCCTAAGACAAGATCTTGTTGGCTGATTAGGCAAGTACCTCTGCTGCCGTGTTGTGGATGTGCCTTGACGCTGACTAGCTATGACAGGCTATGCAGGATTGAAATATAGACGACTTAGCTCCTCACCCATCCTGCTGCTCTCCTTATTCTCTCGTTGATGGATATGTTTGTGGCAGCCGGGAACTGAACCCTTACGACACACGGGCACGGGTCAGTTCTGAACACTTTTTTACTGTCTGCCATGCTGGGGAGGTAGTTAATGTTGTCGTCCTTTTTCCTAATCCCATTTCCAATCTCCCCATAGTCCTCTCCAGCATGACGCCGTTTGTGGTTTTGTTAGTATTATCCATCTGCCTCCTTTCAGATGTGACCGCACTACAAGTCACGCCTGGGTCGACATGTGCCGATCTGTGTCTAGACAACCCGGAGAGTGATCCGTTAAAGCCGGCCTCCTCGAATACAACGCCCAAGGATATTTCGTGTACCGATGATAGTTACGATAATTCAGCCACCGGCATCAAGTTCAAGAATTGTCTCGACTGCCTGCAGAAGAGCAATGCGACTAGCGACACCGAGAGTGACGTTTCTTGGTTTTTGTGTATGAAAAAAACGACCTCTAGCGGTCATCTCCTCGCTAACAATGCTGGTAGATAACCTTCGGTATTCGGTGGACGTGTGCCTGTTTGGCTTCCCCAATGCAACGGAACAATCGGCCGGGATCTCATCACCCTGCACTATCAACTGGGGGTGCCAGCCTTTAAAAAGAGCACTTGAAGCCGGTGATTTGGATGGATCTAGGGACCAATTGGACTACTGCACAGCGGATGGTGATTTCGCAAGCTCACATAATGTAAACGACTGCATCAAGTGCTTTGCATCGAGCAATAATCAGGCGCACATGGCAAATTGTATGGGACCCTATCTACTCGATTAGCTATCTACTCCTCACTAACTGTTTTGTAGTCATAACAGCACTGAAAGCAGGTTGTGAGCAACGGCCCGCACCAGGCCAATTGATCGGACTCAGCGACTCTCTCTTCAATGGTACTTTGGTCAATATTACTGCTGCACCGGTCGAGACATTGCCGGACAGTGGAGATGACGGGTTCGGGGTCACCTCTACTGGAGCTATTGTTGGCATCTCAATTGGGGCTGCTCTGCTATTCCTTGGTGGTCTAGCATTGTTCTGGATTTACCGTCGTCGCCAGAAGCGTTTGTTCATGGGAACGGTCGAATCCCGCGATAATGCTCGAACCGGGAACAGATCTACCACGCCCCTCGTCGCGCGCGCCGGCGATTGTCAGACAACGAGAAGCGGGCTCCATCTCAACTGAGCGATTACGAGAGCCGCATGCAGCACCATTATACAAGCAATGCCGAGTACTACAAGATGCTGGAAAGAGGGATCTACTCGAGCCGGCCACAACACACCGTCGACCCAAGCAATCCAAGAGCCTTTCCGCTGAGTGTCTTACCTGCGCACTCAGCTTATCTTCCACAAACTCATAGCCGCCAAGGATCACAAGAGCGATCAACCCCAAGGCCCATCAAAAAAAATAAGCCCGATTCTTATGCTCTCCAAACGTATTTGAGTGCTGCAGAGGATGCCGGTGGTATCGGGTTGTTACCACCACCTCCTCCAGGACGCCCTCCAGTTGCAGCATTAGGTGACACCCTAAGAAGCCATGAAACCTCATCCGACCAGTATTCCCATACTCGAAATTCTTCAGTAGACAGCCGTGGCCCCTCCCCTGACCGACGCCGCCTGATCAATTCGAACATGGCTCCTACTTCTGCCACACCAAACGTACCACCACCTCCGCCTCCCCCTGCTCGAGCCGCCAAGGTCCCGTTCCTCGCATTTCCATCTGTGCCTCGCATCCGCGTGCCTAAAAAATACACACCGCCGACGATCTCAGTTCAGGGCGCCACTCCGACAGACGGGCCATCGGCTCATCCGATGTCAACTTCGGAGAACCAAAATATTACAGACATATCGATCGGTCTAGATACATTTGACACTACAGCTGCCGACGAGTCGGGCTATAAAAAGAGTCACTGGGAAAGGCGCATACAGCGACCTCCACGTCTGACTATCGAGACAGGAGCAACTGACAGTCGCAAGCAACCTTGGGCCTTGAGCGAGGATATATAGAACGAATTGGAAGGGAAGGGAAGGGAGGGAGGGAGACCGCGCTTTTCACGATAGGATGTACCGTGTTTGTATAAGTGTTTAATGCATGGGTAATGGCGCATATGGTAGGGGGGTTATACCAAACTTGGTTTTTAGGCATCTTGCAGCGAGTTATAATGGGCTAGGTTAGTCTACGTGATATGAATATCACGATCTTTGGAATATTACTTTTATTCTTCATCCTGTCTAGCGTACAGGATGAATTAAGTGCCTCACAGGCGAGTAACAAAGGCTAACGCTTGCCACCATCCAGACTGAAGGAGTTATGCATATTGGCCGTTCTTAAAATGATGGGATATGATCATTTCTGGCAGATATCACGAGGGACTTAGAACACATGGTAGGTAGCGATTTTTCATTTGCCAATGCAACATTATCATGGTTCGTTTCTGTTACGATATTTTGATAACCATTAACCAAGACGCCTCCCTGGCCCTTTACTCCTCCAGGAATCCGGCAAAGGACCACCCCGTCCGCTGTTATCGCTTGGAGGGGCGTACGACGTCCCGTAACCTGTGTATCTCGCGCGAGGACTACGCATGATCCAAGAGATGAACCCAGGAGTAGGAATTAAGTTGGGGCCGTAACCAAATTCAGGATATATTCGCGTCAAAAAGTCGTGCAAATGGGCGGCGAAAATACCGGTCAGACCGAGGAGAAACGAGTTTGCGCCAGCAAATAGAAGCTGTGCCAGGAGCATGCACCAAGGCATGAGCTGGGCAGGAACAGTCACAACATAGAAGTGTGCCTGCATCCCTCGCTGATCTTGAGTTGCGGTGTAGCACAACGCTATGAGCAAGGCAGGCAGATAGAGGACAGCTCCAGTGAAGAGTGAATTGACCAACTAATGCTGCTGTTAGCAACTCTATAGAAGTCTCCAGATTCAGAGAGCGAGAGCAAAACAGTGACTAAAACAAGAATGATTGAAAATATGTAGGGCGCTAGAAACCAACCGAGTGAACCGTCAAAGACATCACTCGAGTCATCCATAAGACATCCCACCATGCCCAAACTCCGAACTGACCCCAAATGAGGTTTGCGAATGACGGGCCAGTCGGAGAGTGGGGGGTAATCTTCCTCAGTTCCAGGAACCGCTATAGCAGTAGAGGTACGACACTATGCGGGCAGATATATGAGGGATAAATGCGATAACAAGGCAGACGGTAATAAGACAGACATGCGAGGACTAGATAGTATGGGAAGATGCTGCAACACCTACAATGATGACGCCGCTGATGAACATGAGGTACCATATCAAATCCTCTTTCTTGGTGAATTTAGGATTGCTCCGTTCCAGCTGGCTCAGATAGTTATACACGAAATACGTGTCAAAGAGCACTCCCAAGTCTTTCGACGTTATGAGGAAGCTCGTTACCAATCGGTGGATCGACGGCGGGAACTTGAGGAGCATCGAATAATGGAAGAAGAAACCATATGGCTCGAGCATGCCTGTCCAGACGCCGACGGAAGAGACGAACACAGCTGTCGCCACGGTCCTACGATGCCAATGTTAGTGACGGTGAATACGAATGTAGCGTGGGTGCCTGTAACGAACCTTGCGACCGGCGGCGTCGAGAAATAAAGGGAGGTAACGTCCGACATGGTACAAGATGTCCGTTGCACCCGTTACGAGCTGTTTCGTGGGTGGCAAGCTTGCGTGTGTATGTAGTGGTGATGAAGAACCTTTCCAGGACCTCAACCTGTACCTCTGCAGCTAAAAGTCAATGTAGACTGGCAAGAGCAAGAACACGTTTTCAAAGGAGCCTTGGGGCGGCGGCGAGGACGGGAGTGGCACAAGAGACAAGCAGGCAGCCAACTGCACCGCACGTCACATATTGCTCCGCTGCTCAGCCAATCAGACACCCTGTCTCAAGGACGCAGGAAAAGTTTGTTCCTTTTCAGTGTGGGATATGGGAGAAAGGAAGAGGAACTGGTTTCGTGTCAATTTCCTACAAATAGCTATGCCCAGGAGCTTGGGCCAGCCACTAGACTAGCGGCCCCCAAGCCGGCCTCACCTTGCCCTAATTTGTGTAGAGGAGTGTGGCTTGTGAGAGGCCCAGCCTCAGGCTACTTAAGTACGTCGGGTGGCGTGGGTCAACCACCTATGCCACCCACATGCCTAGCCAGTTACGCTCAGTGTAAGCTTGAAGTAAGTATCCTCGAGCTGAAAGACATTTCAATACAATAAAAAGGCTATTATATTACATCTAGTCTCTTGTCCTAGATTAAGTGGCTGTCTATTCACACGTACACCTCGCATGGGTATCCATTTCGATGCGACCATAGTTCAAGGCCAACGGGCGAGACTTGTGAGTCTTTTCAAGGTCTATAACTAAGTAATTTACCTCTAGTTAGATGCGCACACTCCATCTATCATGATATCTCACGTCCGATAGTCACCGTTTATCGTAACATATTCATGGCTCAAGTCGCATGTCCAATGTGTAGCTTCATGTGAACCAGTTCCCAGACTCATGAGGACCTCGACACTCTCGTGTTGCAATATTGAAGCAGCGCGTGCCTCGTCAACGGCCTCGGGCTTGCCGTTCACCAGTAGCTTCAGCTCAGCGCCCCCATCGGCGGGTATAAGAGAAACGGACATCTTGTCCACATCGATGTCGGGGGCGTCGTCAACTTGCACCTGCCCGGGGCGTACGAACGCCGAACCGGCAGAAGCTACGATGCGGCCCCAATTCGCATCCTTACCATACATTGCAGTCTTGAAGAGCGAAGACTGGGCAACGGTTGCGGCGATCTGGCGGGCACCAGCTTCGCTGAGCGCGTCGGTGACGCGGATAGTGATGAACTTGGTGGCGCCCTCGCCGTCTTGGACTATGAGTTTGGCAAGGTCGACCGATAAGTCAGTGAGCACAGCCTTGAAAGCCTCAAAGTCGGCCGTGTTCTCCGTCGTCACTTCTGAGCCACCTGCAGCACCGTTGGCGAGGACGGCCACTATATCGTTCGTAGACATGTCATTGTCGATGCTGATGCTGTTGAACGACTTGTCTGTCGCAGCTCGGAGGGCCGCCTGCAGCGCTGGGGTAGCTATTGGTGCGTCTGTGACGACGACACCGAGCAACGTGGCCATATTGGGACATATCATGCCAGCGCCCTTAGTCATGCCGGCAATTCGATACTCAGTCGAGGGGGAGGAGGGGAGGGTGAAGGTTTTGAACCGTAACTTGGGAAATGTATCGGTAGTACAGATAGCCGTTGCGCACTCCATCCAATGCATTTCCGAATCACCTAAGCCTTCATGCGCAGCTGGTATACCGTCTAGAATCCTCTTGATAGGTAACCTCTGGCCTATGACTCCAGTGCTCATAACCAAGGCTGAGTTCTCGGCACCGAGATATTGATCGGCTGCCTTGGACATGGCGACGGCGTCTTCTAGACCACCGGATCCCGTCACAGCATTGGCATTACCCGAGTTGATAATGACACCCCGGATGTTGGAGCCATGCGAGTCGAGTAGTTTGCGGCTAACGGTGATGGGTGCGGCCTGGAATTTGGTTTTGGTGACAACGGCAGCGGCAGAGCACGGTGTCTTTGACGTGATGAAAGCAAGATCGAGCTTCGTAGTGTTATTAGGCTTTACACCTACGATCGTGCCTGACACCCTGAAGCCCTTTGGAGGCTTGTATACGGTTGCCGCGCGACTCGCCGCCTTGGCCACATCTTTCTGCCACGAGCTCTTGAAGACTTTGGACAGCATGATGAGCCGTGCAAACCTCGTTCGATTAGGTCAAGCTATACCAAACAATTTCTACGACCGACAATCGAACGGTAGGTGAGCTGAGTTGAAAAGAAGATTAATAAAGTTACCTAGGTTCGCTACTAGACCGGCCAGGCTCAATTCACCCACCCCACGCGGGAAAGGTTCCGTGAGTCCAAGGGCGTAATGAGCACAGACCAATTGGAGTCTCCTAGATAGAGCGAGAAGTAAAAGGGAAACCGATTGGTTTGATGTAGAGGTTTAGTGAAAAAGGATCGGGATCTTGCCGTGTAAGAATTTTGGTCGTTTCGCACTAGATGCCGAAGCTATCGACCTGTGTGATACGTTGGGTATCTACCTACTCCGTACCTACTTACCTACCCATCCCCCCGACGGGACATGCACTCGCTGTTATGCCCAACTTTGAGTGACTCAAGCGCCTGGGGTCTATATTGGCGAATTCTGCCAAGCTAGTCTAGTACATCATTTCAGATGGATTCGATTCGACCTAATTGACTAGATCGGGACACGTCTTTGACCCTATGCTAGTATGCTAGGTTAGATGACTGTGATCCAAGATTCACTCTCAATGTGTTGATGGCGATATCGGAGGGTGAAGCTGAGATGCTGGGGGTACTTTATATACTTCTACGCATAGATACATAGCCCTCTAGCAATTATCAAACGATTTTAGCCTTCGCCTGTGTCCTTGTGCACAGTATGAAAGCATCAAGAGGCAGTTAGCAATTCTCTCTCAAATGTTTTGGATTTGGTGCGAACCAGGTGGGAGGTTCATTAACAGCCCTACTGTAAGAGACTGGCTAAGACTTGGGAGTGAGTGCCCCTCTAAGATAACCTCTACCTACCTTAAGGCGCCACCGGGGGGTAGGAAAATAATTGCAGCAAGGGTTTAAGGTGCTAAAAGTCCCACAGATGCCCCCGAAAATAGTTACTACAGAAGGTAATAGGTATAAGGCTTTTATATGCGACTCCCTTTTATATTTAATATATCTTTTACTTAAGATCTTATTTTTAAATCAAAACATATATTTAATAAAAGCTATAACGCATCTCCTATTTTAATTAGACACCTAATCTAATTAGATATATTTTATAACCTTTATATACATATTTAAAAATAACTTAATAATAACATATATAATCAATTTAAACTATTTAGAATCTAATTTGCTAGACGTTTTTATACTATTTTAACAAGTTTGCGTATTATAACTAGGTTTGCCGCAAGTTTTATAGCGCCAGGCGTATATCTCTTTCCTCTTTATATAACGACTATCTTAATAGTTTTTATAATTTTTTATTTAACTGCGTCTTTAAAAGCCTATAAATCTTTTGTCTTTTATATAGTAAAGAATCTTTTATCTTATAATTAAGTTCTTTTTATATAGTAATATTAGTTAAACTAGTAATTTGCTTTATAAAAGTTATAAGCTCCCTTTTTATTAATATAAAATAATATATAAAATTAGTTATACTATATATAATCTAGCTTATATTTTTAATAATAGTTATTAAAAAGCTATTCTAATATTATATAACTTTTAATATAATATATTAGGATAAGAATTAGGCTTTAGTTAAATTATTTAGGGTCGCAGATTATTAATAGGCAAGTAAGGTTAAAAATAAAAGCTTAACTTAAAAAATAACCAGATAATAATCTAGCTAGTTAATAACATATTCTAGTTTATATAGCTTTAATTTTACTTTTTAAAAATCTTTTTATATATTATTTAAAATTATAAATTTAAAAAACGCGCAAAAAAACGCGCAAAAAAAAATCTTTTTTTTTAATATAAGTAATATATATTTATATTAAATACTTAATTTATTTATTATATAACTATTTTAAAACCAAAACACTTAACATTTAAAGGCTAAAGCTTATAAAATGAATAAAAAAGTATATAAAAAGTAATAATATTGTTTTTTATAATATAATTTAAATTTATATAAATAATAGCTTTTATACTTATTAAAAATAAATATAAGT
>NPFG01000145.1:0-85845 GCA_002288965.1 Xylaria sp. MSU_SB201401 | reverse complement strand
TTTATTAGGAAAAAAATAGTAATAAAATTAATAAACTATATTTGTATAGCTTTTTAAGTTAATAACCTTAAATTTTCAAATTGCATGTCTATAGCTATAAATTGGTAAGTTATCTTAAGGTTTTTATATATGGATTTTATATAAGGTTTAAAGGTGGCCCGGTTAAATGGGAGATGCGTTATAGTTTTAAAATTAATAATTATATTAGTTAATTAAATAATAAAATTAAGTATAAAGAAATTTTATAGGCTCATCTTTTAATCAATTAAAAAAAGACTTTATTTTACTTGTTATATTATTTAAAACGAGGGCATATACCCTGTATCTAGCTAACGCAGTTAACGTTACCAATCATAGTTTAAACCGATTAGAAACCTCATTTCCCATCATTATTCTTCCGGGCGATAGTTCCGGCATATCGATCTGATCGTTAAACACAACGCTGCACACCTCTTCATCTTTCCTACGATCTAGGCGTTCGGCATAGAAATGCCACCCCCATTCGAGCCTCATAAAAATTAATCCTTGATATACGTCATAAACCTGATAGCGCTCAAAAGATGCGAGTGGGCGCGCACGCGGTCGCCGTATTGTGCATGCGTAGTCGACGATGAAATAGCCATTATCGTCCTTTCTCACGGAGCTGGCAAATTGCGAAATACACGGGGATGTAGAGTCTTCTCATACATGCATGTGATGCGAGGGGGTCTATGGCGAGGCAGGGATGCAGGCTCTACAGGTCCTGCGAGATCAGGGGAAGATGCATCGGTAGAAGGAAATGCCCATTCGAGGTTGCGTAAGTAGTTAAGCATTTCTGGCCACACATGTCTAGTGATAAAAACAGCGGCGTCCAAGCAGTTCTGAATAGGGATAATAGCTACTCTAGAGTCTTCAGACGGAACAACAAGGACTCGATTGTAAAATTAAAGCGCCGGAATAGCGTCACAATACAATTGTCGATTGGCTACAAGGAGTGAGTTGGGATTTATCCAGCAGCGACAGCGTAGAGAATGACCACTGCGAAACCAACAGCAGACATGACCTATTACGGAGCAACGGCGGTGCCAATTATGTGCCATTCGCAAAACGTGAATCCTGTTGCTAAATATTTGTTACCGATAAAGGAAAAGGGGCGGCAAGCTTGATAGGAATCATTGTAGAAGTCATCTGCTTCGCAGTATTCTGGGGTGACACAAACTCTGATAATGCGCAGTATTTAAAGCCACGCTATGAATTCCGGTAGATGTCCCTGAATGGCGAGATAAGATCCATGTGTGAGGATATAGTACTCAATCTCAACAGGGAGGGCTCAGAAAAAGAAGAGGGGGGCTTATATCCTCGCCTTTCGCACGGGAGGCTGTTCGCTAAGCCAAAGTCCTTAGTTCGGAGTGACGAGCTTCTTTCTCGCAGTCGAGCTCCGACTCCAAGTCCTTCAGAAGACCTAGGTGCTCCAGAAAGGGCTGCAAAATAGCATTTATGATATCCTTGGCTTCTGTATGACAAAACTGTTAGAGGGCCAGAGTCTTGTAGGTGTTGGAAAGAACATTGTCAGCTGCAGACAACCAAAGAGCCATCAATGAGATACAGCTTCAATGTTCGTTGCTATTTACGATATCCGCGGCAGCACGTGTGCTGTTTCCTAATTAGGTCTTATGCTACTCAAGCGTTATTATATTACGCAACCTAGAACCTGCTCAGGTACCAAATAAAGACAGTAATATATATGCCATGCCTCAGTCACCGAGAAGGCTTAAGCATCTGGCGAACTTGAATCCGATTAACGGATTCACACTACATTCTTTACAGGGGGTCAAGGCGCACTGAATCTGACATTGGGTACATACGACCATATCGCTTTCATGAACTGATGACGCGGTGGGTTCGTTAAATTGGTCAACTCGGCTCTTGAAGAGTCTTTTGTCCGGACAGACTAGAGGTCCAATCTTAACGTTGTATCTGGAAAGATAGAATAGACTGCGAAGGTACGCTATAAGCTAAATTGATGTGAGCTTTCTAGATCGACGTTTATTGTACCTCGTCATCTGTCTTCTGACCTCAATGATGTCGTGGCGTAGATTGGTTGAGTGTAGCCGTAGTGTAGATAATGGTCATACTGGTAGCTAGTATCGAGATTTGCGTCATTACTCTTCGTCAAGTACGGACCGATGCTACTCTGATCATTCATCGCACTCAGAAACGGGAAGTACGTTACATTAAGCACTGACATTGACACGGACGCTTGATTCGCAGATACGGGCGCATACTATATGCACGACGCTTCCTCTGCCCAGACTAGGTAAAGTAGGTTAAGTACCCAAGCTTCTCATCTTGTCGCACATGAAGCGTCGAGATCTTGTTCTTGCGCGAGGTGTCTGACGCATACGCGCGAAATGGCGGCCTACCTGGGCGATGTGTTTGCATTTCTACGTCAACTGAGATGGATTAAGAGAGACCGTACTCCGTACTGTAGTATGGTGCCAATAAGCCACTAGATGCATTTTATGTCCCGAGGCGATATCACCGCATCGATAGTAAAAAATCCAAGCCTGGTTAGGTAGATAAACCCTTGTCGCCCAGGTTCTTATACGCTTTGACATCTTGGCGAGCTAAATTGCTGCACTGAGTGTAACGTCTTGTGACTTGTTTCATATATCGACAGTAATCATCATTCATTTACAACATGGCCTCATAGAAATTTGAATCGTGATTGCGAGAGCGCAGCGAGAGTCTGTCTGAAATGCTGTCGAGAGATATAGACTCACAAGTTAAATAACCAAGTAGAGCCGCCGTTGTTGTCGTTTCCGAAAGTTATAGACCGCAGTAACGATGAGTATCTCGATTATGTCGACTAAAATGTCATTCAACTCGCAACAAAGTAGCAGGCAATATTGTCCCGCTGTGTGTGTTCCTTGCCGTTCATATGACAGGTATTCGCTATATGATCACGATTTCGATAAAGTAAGAAAAATAATCTCCTAATATATAAGACGGTCGAGCCTTTGGGATCGGCGTGACCTTGCATACTGTACTTGCTACGAATGCATTCGGAGCAACAGATCGTAGGCTCTCGTTCGATCACAATGTAGTAATGAAGATGAAAGATGTTTTCGAGAGGGGAGGAAAGTCCATAGGAATTCCTCAAATCGGATGTGTCAATGCATCATTGGGTAAAGCGACAAACGTGCAGTGGAAGCCAACTTCTAAACGCCAATGGGTATTTCCATATTGACAAGCTCTGGCAGTAGCCCCTAACGATATCTAATAGTCTACATGACTACCTGCCGGGCTAACTCGAATTGCGCAATTTCCCCTGCTAGTGCTGTTACAGTTCGCGTTGGCCCCGATACTAAACTTTGCTAAGGGCACGGACAGTGAACCCGGACAGGGATGCTATCGTGGAAATACTACTATTGCTGGGAATTACAGTACGCGCGGTTTTGACAGGATGCCTCAAGAAGGATACCCACTTCCCAGGACCTGTCTGGGGGAGCGTAACCGTTAAATATCAATATGTGGAAACCCCATACTTTTTATACATATTGCAACACACGCATTTTCCCTGCGGGTGAGAAGCCTAGGCAATCAGCCTCATGAACCCGTGCATAGGTATATTGCCTGTCTTAATATTCAGAGCTGGTTCTCTCCTGGGTAAAAGACTGTTGGTGCTGCACTCGACGAAAACGTCACTGTACCCTCTCTGCGGCGCCCCTAGACGAAGACCTTCGGCACACTCTTCCATGGGAAAAAGAGCGATCCTCCCTCATTGAAGAGTCATTCTTCCGACTCTACTCATGGTCTATATATTTTCAATCTACTTGAGATGATCAAGCGCACATTCGGTCATGGCGTCCACTGAGAGCATGGCTCCGATGGTGCAAGGCATAATATGGGCTATCACGGCATTGTCACTACTTATCGCCAACGTGAGGTTCTACATCAAGTGGAAGTATCGTGGGAAGTTATGGTACGATGACTATATCCTCCTAGGTGCAGCGGTAAGCGCCCCCAGATATTTTCCGAATTCGAGTGTTCGTTCCTGACTTGCTCGTGCAAGGCATTCCTCCTCGCGAATGCGGGCCTAGTACAGAAGACCATTAACTTGGGATACGGCCGTCATCTCGCGGATATCCTCGACGAGATGCCACTGAACCTTCGCAGCATCGTCATGTACCTGCAAGTCTTGTCGGCGGTCGTACGTCTAGCGACCTCTCTCGCGCGGATTAGCTTTGCGACGACGCTGCTCCAATTGGTGACCCCCGGCGAGAAACGGTTCGTGTGGTTGGCGATTATCACGCTGGCGGCAGTGGCGATACCGGCCGTCATTCTGCCTTTCGTTTCGTGTATACCTTACGAGAAAATCTTTGATCCCTCTATCCCTGGCACCTGCACCGGCCAGGTCGTGGAACTCGGATACTTCTATTTCGAGGCAGGTCCGTAATGAGATTTTCCGACAAGTGGCCGCGAAGCTAATAAGAATACAATAGCGTACATCTCCTTCATTGACTTCGCATTAGTAGTGCTCCCCTGGCGGGTGTTGTCAAGGATACAGGTACGGGCATTGATGCAAACCGTGCCCCTTTTCAAGCCGCTGATGTCATCCAATAGCTTCGTCGCGTCGAAAAAGTAGGAGCAAGTCTCGCAATGAGTCTTGGAGTTCTGTGAGTATGCCAGTCTCTACTACTATCTCAAAGACCATCTGCTAATCTCATAAGATCTGGTGTTGTCACGATTGTGAAAGCTTCCTACACCAGTCAGATAGTGGACAACGATTGGACTTGTAAGTGGATGTCCTAAATGGTCACTCCTGGCATCATGATAAGCATACTAACTCTTACGTTGAAGACTCTAGTGCCGACCTCTTCATCTGGAATGTAGTCGAGCCGGCCTCCGTCATCATTGCGACATCCCTGCCCAACCTACGCGTCTTCCTCATCAATAATTCGCGGCACCTAAAAAATAGTATGAGAATCAGATCGAGTAGCGGCCTAGGCATGAGGGGGAGATCGCGCAAAACGGACGATGTCTCTTTGGAGAATGTCCACAACACCAGTACGCATTCCGGAATTCTACATGTTTCATAAAAAAGTCTTCCTTCTCATGCGCCATCACGTCTCTCTTTATCAAAAACCCCCCTTGATTGGGGTGGCACAAGGGAGGGGCTCTTGCGTTTCATAGAGATGAATTCTAACACTCGTGTTCTAGTGAAGGTAATTTCAGCGGGAACTGATAGAAGACGAGGGGAGGGTAGGGCGTGGATAACATCGAGGGAAAGAGGCGACGGCGAAAGCGAGAAGAGCATCTATTACAATTATGCTACGGGGGATCTTCCTCGTCTGGCGATTGTGCAGACGAGCACATTTGCCGTCGAGTATCCGGAAGAGCCTAGCCCGGTAGTCTCACCTCGCAAGGATAGGTAGATAACTGCCAAGGCTATACTAGTGAAAGGAATCAACCAACATGCATGATAAGAGCCCAAAGCATCGGTGTTGAATGATTCGTAGGATCATGGGTTAGTCCCGAGCTGACCACCACATCGCCCGTCATTTACGCTTCGTTAGCTTCCCTTTATGCGGGGGAAGCCGAGATGTGGGGATGCAGGCCAACTGAAACTCGAACTAACAGATACCGACGATACAGTAATTATATAACGCTCTGCTTACTTCCTCGTTCTTCCCACGATAATACCACGCCAATCTTCCCATCTTTATATCTTACGTCTATTCAGTCTAGCTTGAAAATTAACTGCTTTTTGATCCTGGTACGTGAAGAAATTTCTGGAAAATGAGGATGCCAATAAGGTTACCAAGGGTACGCCTCCCTTTGCTTATGCCTGGTGTCCGGTATGTCACAGCTTGCCCCTGTCCCCTATCTCACTTCGCTCTAATATCTATCGCCTATCTAAACTGTTCCTACATAATTCCTATAGACTACCCTTGCGAAAGTACTCAGCGCCGTCATCGACGTCCCAGTCTCCCAAAGACCTATGGTCTTCAGTACGGCGAGTGCGTAACGGCCTCGTCTTTACATCTATAAACGAGAAAGTCATGTAAGTACAGAGGTAATAGGCAATTGCCTGATTTCCAAACTACAGGGCAAGTTGCTGATCATCGCTAGTCCTTACTTCTGGCTACGGTATGTTGCATTCCACTCGATGATGGGGTCAGATCGGAGTAGCTTATTTTCTCAAGGGACAATTGCCGGTGTAGTCGCTGCGTCCACCAAGCTACGAGACAGCGTAACTTTGACACTTTTGAGGTAAGTGGTACCGTGGCTGTGAAAGGGGAGTTAATTCCGTGCTAATTTGATAAAGCTCCCTTTAGATATTAAGCCGTCTCGAGTAGCGACGAGTGAATCGGGTCTTGAGATACAGTGTAGGTTACGAAGTTATATGTGCTGTCACGGTAACTGCTCTAACCTGGTATAGGGTCTCACGACTCGCACGTGAGCTTTTACACCTGGGATTTCCTAGAGATATATATCAAAGGAGAGCGGCCGGCGCCTGAAAATGTCCCGTTAGTATGCTCTATCCCGTGTTCTTCGAGAGCCTAACCGGACTAATGCGCCCAGGCTCGAATTCTTCGGAGCCGGAGGGCCCTCGAGCCCAAGCATAGAGTATGCCGAATTCGAGAAGGACGTGATGCAAGCTGTTGGGCGTGTGACAGATATGATTGTACGTACATCATATAAAACCTTGTCCCGGAATTCGAATACTCACGGTACATTGTAGAAGAGGAAAGGACTCGCCATGGTCGACAGGGTGCCGTTCGATTCTCCCGAACCGACCAGGAGCCTACTCGAAAAGATCGCTTTCATCCGCGTGACGCACTACGGCGGCTTCTATGTCTTCGAACCAGATCTATCCATTGCTGATACCGCTTATACCAATGAATATCTACCGTTGCAGTAGGTCTTTGCGTTGTCCTCAGCCTCCTTCTTGCCGGATTATCAAGGTCCGGCGGCGACTCGTCATAAAGCCTTGGTCGAGGCTCCTACTGCACGCGGCGATTCCTGACTTTTCGTATCTGACAGCACTGATAACACTTACTTCACCGACCCTTCTGGGCTTCAAGCCTTACACCTTCTCTCGCATACGGATCCCAATGCCCAAGAAGGCTCCAAGGCCAGCCTAGGAGGGCGGTCAATGCTCCTCGACGGCTTTCACGCTGCTAAGATCCTCCGAGAAGAGAGCCCGGAAGCGTTCAAAGCCCTAGCCAGCTTTGGACTGCCCTTCCATGCAAGCGGGAACGAGGGCATTGCCATAGCCCCGGACAAGCTGTATCCGGTGCTTGAATGTGAGTCAGACGGGCGCACCGTACGTCGCGTCAGGTGGAATTCAGGCGACCGAGGCGTGACCCCGCTTGGAGATGGCACAGAGGAGTGGTATAAGGCGGCGGCGAAGTGGAACGAGATCCTGAACCGGGAGGAGCTAGTGTACCGCTTCCAGCTCGAGCCCGGTAAAGTCCTGAGTGAGTCTGCATGTCCACGAAGTTCAGGCTTCTCAGCGCTAATGCGTATTATCTAAAGTCTTCGACAATTGGCGAGTGTTGCATGGTAGAGAGGCTTTCACGGGTCTAAGGAAGATGTGTGGTGGTTATAGTAAGTGTTTTCACCTGCTTCGTCATTGTGTTTGCTGCTGGCTAGGTAGCTAACTGCTTTACTCCCTGGGTAGTTAATCGGGATGATTGGATATCGAAATGGAGGAATACGAATTATAGTAAGAGGGAAGTTTCGAGGCAAGTCATAGGTGAATAAACAGTTGAGGTGCAACATTTTCGTCCCTGGATCATCGGTGTCTTGGCAAGAGCAGCTGTGAGGCTTTATCTCATTTTGTCTTAGAGTATCTATATAAATTGCTTGGTGATGGATTCGGATCGGGTATTTCTTTTCATGATGTCAAATGTCTCGGAGATTCGAGCATCGATAAAGAATACAGCGCTATTGAATATCAGGAACTTGGCTGTCCATTAAATTTTATAAGATTGAACCTTGCCGGTGTAGAGCTGTACGGCACGCGACTAGGAGGAGGGGTGTTCACGGATGATTCTCCACCGAGGCATCATCTCTTCCCCTCGCGTTCATCTCACAACCCCTCCAATCGGCGCTTTCCGCCCACCATCTACTAGTAGCTAGCCACCTTCGAGACTATGATGAGGAGTCGTTCTTGAAGGCGTATCAGAAGATGCACCGATACTGGTGTTTTTCTCTCTCGCTGGTATTCTGATTGGTTCGTGTAAAACTAGTCAATGATAAAATAACTATTGTACAACAAGAAGATTCAGCTCGGAAGTGAGGTTCGAGTCTTCGTTATACGTGGGTTTCGGGCTCAAATACTACCGATTTCAGAAAAACCACCGATTCCAATGCTGATATAAAGGCTTGATTTATTAGGGTCATCTTAAGACCTCAAGTAAGTCAGTTCTGCATGTTCGATACCAGGAGATTCTCCTCTGGCCCTGACAATCCTTACTGTAGTAAAATCCCGCTGCACATAAACGTCATCCCTTTTCGGCCCGTCGCATTGCAGATTCTATTATCGCAGCTCTTCGTGTTAGGTATCATTGCGTCTGCTTTTTCCTCCGGTGGCCGAGCAATCATCAAAATCGAGCAGGAGCAGAGTTTCGTCGAGGAAATCTTATAAATGTGTCTAATCGTGCGCCCTGCATAGACCTCTCTACCACCCATAAACCTTTTTGTCTTTCTGTGTATTGGCCTTTCTCATGGGTTCTATCCACGGTGCCTAAATTATCGTTTCCGACACAAGTTGCTTCTACTTTCTATATCCATCTCTTCACGTAGATCGATAATACACAGCGAGCGATTCACAATGGCGGACATGAGAACCGGAAAGTTCCCCCATCATAACATGCCGACGCCGAAGGGCGACCTCGTGATGCCCCTCTTCTCTCTTAAGGGCAGGACAGCGATCGTCTCTGGTGCTGGTGCGGGTATTGGTCTAGCGATAGCGCATGCGCTCGCCGAAGCGGGTGCTAACGTCGCGATATGGTTCAATTCGAACAAGAAAGCGTTGGATGAGGCGGCGGCCATCGAGGAGAAATATGGTGTGAAATGTAAGTAATGAGAAACTCCTACCATTGCTCAAGCTCCTATTTACCTCACTCGTATCTCTCCGCGAGTCTGGAAAGTTACCCTACTAAAGCATAGCAATTCATATGCAGGCAAAGCCTACCAGGTCAACATCAACGCCTACGACTCCGTCAAAGCAGCAGTAGACCAGATCGTGGACGAATTCAACGGCCGGCTGGACGTGTTCGTCGCCAACTCGGGCATCGCGTGGGAGGAGGGGCCGTTCGTCGACGGTTCGCTGGATACCATGCATAACATATTCAAGGTGAACCTCGAGGGCACGTTCTACTGCGCCAAGGCGGCCGCATTGCACTGGCGGCGGCAGGCGGCGGAGCGTACCACGGTCGACGGTAACCCGCTCGAGAATTACCTGTCGGGCAGCTTCATCTGCACAGCGAGCATGAGCGGACACATCGCCAACGTGCCGAATGCGCAAGCCGTGTACAACGCCTCCAAGGCCGCAGTTATCCATGCTTGTAAGTGTCTATCCGTTTTATTAGAAGAAGAGTACATGCCGGATGTATTGATTAATGTCGTTACGCGGATCTCTAGGCAAGTCTTTTGCTGTCGAGTGGATTGGTTTCGCTCGCGCCAACTCAATCAGCCCCGGTTACATCGAGACTGAGATGACGGCGTTCATGTCCGAGGAGACGAAGAAAGTCAACAGGGATAGAATCCCCATGGGGTAAGTTTCTGCGATCTACATTACACCAAATCGCTTTCACGCCTCAAGAGTGAGGCGTACGTAACGTTGAACTTTTTATTGTCTTACTGACGGGCTTGTAGACGAGAGGGGGAGACTTTAGAGCTCAAGGGTGCATACCTGTTCCTGGCATCAGATGCATCCTCTTATGCCACGGGTATCGACATTCTCATAGATGGAGGATACTGTGCAGCGTAAAGGACCGGAACAGAGGATACAAGAAAGAACATGCTATTCGAGCATGTCACCACGGGGATTCTTGTGCCGATGAATGGGCTTGATTGGATAAATCGCGGGCCCAGGCAGCAGTGGCCAAGTTCTACTATAAGGTCCAGCCTTGTGTCGCAGATTTTAATTCTATAGTATCTACCCATACAAAGCAGGGTCTAGGTGTCTTGTCACTGTTGGAATATTACCGCGCTGGGCTGAACGAACCTGGGGGCTATCTACCCCTCAGTTGCAGTAGATAACAGGGGCTTTCCTTTAGGTACTGTAAGGCACAGGAACTGCACAGGATTAGGTTCATCACCTTCGATTGTATTACGCGTTGCCTTACCTATTCAAGCCTATTCCACGCAACGAGCTAAGTCGGGACCTAATCAGATGCAGCGGTGGCGAATTGCAAGGCCATCGAGAAAAGTATTGTTGAAGTTTTTCTTCGATGTAGATGTACGTAGGCGGCTTGAGATAATCACCATTAAATTTGCCCGATCTGGAGCTGCCCAACCTTACGGGTACCTATACGTACAACTAGGTAGCGCTAAAGACGCACTAAGCTAGTATTGTACAGAGCAGTACTTGCTGTGTGAGCTACTTCTTTCCTAGGTATCTTACAGGAAGGGCTTTACCCCACACCTAGGTAGGTACTCAGTACCTCTACAAGTTTCAGGGGCGGCGTGGGCAACTTACTCGAATGTACTCACTAGTGGTAGTAGTACCTAGCTCTGCTAGCCCTATCCTCAGCCTGCCCAGACCCAGTACTGTACTGCCATAACATGACCTACCTAACTTGCAATACCACGGGTCTTTAATGTTAGTTCGATACCTACCGAGTAATTTCAAGTAAGAATATTTAAATCTTTTATTTCCACAATATAGGAAGGTTATCCTCGTGGCTCAACTACGTGATATGCTCCGTATAATCGGTGGATAAGTAGGAGCTCGTAATGAATCACATGTCGGCAGCCTGAGGGTTTGTAGGTACTTCCATATGGAGGGCAAGTGTTATGCTAGTACTCGTAACACTGAAAACACAGGTGCTACCCAGCCGGTAAATACATACTCAGTAGGTCCCCCTTGCGGCCGCACCTAGGAATCCGCTTTCCACCTCCACCACCAGACCGACTGCCTGCCTTGCTTATTACTTGCCTTCCTACCTACATATCTACCTACCTAACCTAATATCCATATCCCGTCGTGTCCTTGGAACCACGTGGGCACCTTCAATCCAAAACATCCGCATCGCCTCCAGATACAGCATCACTACCAGCAGCCTTTAGGGTATCGTGAGAGAGAGAAAAATCAATCCTCGTCCCGTACCGGCGCAGTCCGCTACTGCCCACCAACCCACCGCCCAACATGGACGCCGAGGAACATGTCCCGACCGCCCACGATGATGAGCAGCAATTTGAACAGCAACCTCAGCGCAACGCCCAGGTAGACAATGCCATTCGCGCAATTCGCCAGAAGAAGCCTCTGCCCGAGATCGACTTCACCATTCACACCATGGAAGATGGCGCTCAGGTGAACACTACTGAACGGGTCTGCAAAGGTACATTATCCCTTACCCTCACTTCAGCTTCGTCGGCCGCTCCCTCTACCCCGCCGCCACCGCTCCCCCTCGCTCGATCTGTACAACGCGATAAGGCCCGAGCGACTGCGAACCGTTGACTAAGATGACTGGTTATCTGACTTTTCTCTTGCAGACGTCCAGGCCCCAGCCATGTTCAAGCCTACCGATGAGCAATTCTTCGAGGACGATTCTCGTACCAAGCCTAACATCACCTTTCTAAAGCAACACTTTTACCGTGAGGGACGGTTGACCGACGACCAAGCTCTATGGATCATCAAGACAGGTACCGAACTCCTACGGAAGGAACCAAACCTCCTCGAGATGGATGCCCCTATCACAGTGTGTGGTGACGTCCATGGCCAGTACTACGATCTCATGAAGCTATTCGAAGTGGGTGGCGACCCAGCCGAGACTAGATATCTGTTCTTGGGCGACTACGTCGACCGAGGCTACTTCAGTATAGAATGCGTTCTCTACCTTTGGTCCTTAAAGATACACTACCCCAAGACCCTCTGGCTGCTGCGTGGAAACCACGAATGTCGCCATCTGACAGATTACTTCACATTCAAGCTCGAGTGTAGGCACAAATATTCCGAGGCTATCTACGAGGCCTGCATGGAGTCCTTCTGCAGCCTCCCGCTTGCTGCTGTCATGAACAAACAGTTCTTGTGTATTCACGGAGGGCTTAGTCCGGAACTGCACACCCTTGACGACTTGCGCAACGTTAGTCTACCCTCCGGGGCCCAGCCTAGCTCTTATCTGAGCTTGGCTGGCTTCCAGTCGACCGTGTATTGACATTTTTGCAGATTGACCGGTTCCGTGAGCCGCCTACCCAGGGCCTGATGTGCGACATTCTGTGGGCCGACCCTCTTGAAGATTTCGGTCAAGAGAAAACGAATGAATTCTTCATGCACAACCACGTACGAGGCTGCTCCTACTTTTTCTCATATCATGCCGCTTGCAACTTCTTGGAGAAGAACAATTTATTATCCATTATTCGAGCTCACGAAGCCCAAGACGCCGGCTACAGAATGTATCGCAAAACACGAACTACGGGATTCCCTAGCGTCATGACGATCTTCTCCGCGCCCAACTATCTAGATGTGTATAACAACAAGGCCGCCGTTTTGAAGTACGAAAACAATGTTATGAATATCCGGCAGTTTAACTGTACCCCACATCCTTACTGGTTGCCCAACTTCATGGATGTGTTTACGTGGTCACTGCCCTTCGTAGGAGAGAAGATTACCGATATGCTTATTGCTATACTCAGCACGTGCTCCGAAGAGGAACTACGTCAGCCAGACACCCCTTCAACAACTGCGGGTCCGCATTCTCCCCCACTCGCAAGTCCGGCCGGCGATGCATCTCTGGAGGCTAGAAAGCGTGCCGTTAAAAATAAGATTCTGGCAATCGGGCGCATGTCGCGCGTCTTCAATGTCCTTCGTGAGGAATCAGAAAGGGTTACTGAGCTTAAGACCGTTTCGGGCGGACGACTACCCGCAGGTACCCTTATGCTGGGGGCTGAGGGTATCAAGAACGCCATTACGAGCTTTGAAGATGCCCGAAAAGTGGACATACAGAACGAGAGGTTACCACCCAGTCACGAAGAGGTCGTAAAGACTCAAGAGGAAGAACGTCAACAAGCTTTGGAGCGAGCCTCTCGGGAAGCCGAAAACGACACAAAGCTTCATTCGCTTTCTAGAAGACTCAGCATGTAAGCACGCTCGCCCTGCCTCTGCCCAAAATCCTCCATCGTTTTCCCATCCAGCACTGACAAATTTACAGGGATCGTAAACGAACATAGAATACGCGTGATTGATACTAGCTAGTGTATAGTGACGGGTGACAATGAATTAGATGATTCATTTTATATCGCTGTACTGGTTGGGTCGTTTGGAATGTGATCTCCCTTCAGAGGTTGAGGAGGGAGACGCTTTGACGACCGGCGTGGTAATGTCTATAACCCCACATGGGATATTCCAAAGTATCAATACGAAAGGAGTCAAGGAAGCTCGCAAAAACCAAGAGTTACTCTTCGATACGATTTACGACCTGATTGGACTGAAACAGATGCGGACAGCGGGCAACCCCACGGATGCTTTTTGATCAAAAGCAGAAAATCAGATAATTAGGACAGGCGCACATCCAATATGCCAACATTACCGCCGTAGCAGTCTACTTATAGTGTTTGTGATTATTATGTCTCCAAATGTGCTTTGATTTCGGGGAAATGAAACACATCGATGATTGAGAGTCTCTTTTTTATTCTCACTCGGAGAATATAGGTCGAATATTCTGGCTGTGGTTATAATTGTCGAATATGAAGTATATGTGTAAATCACCGTCGCCAAGTTCCTCCGCAGACCGGAGTTCGCAAATCGTTGGAAAGACTCCACAAACAATTACAATCGCTAGCTACTGTCCCGCGACCGCGAGGTGGATATCGTACTAGAGACGTTGTTAAACGTTTATATCGCCCGCGCTATGGAACGGCTTCTCCTCACTTTCTCCTCCACCACATGCGGGGGCGGGCGCGGCAGAAGAACACCGAACAACGTGTTGTTTTGAAATAATGTGGCTCTGTGATACAACCCGAGGAGGGGATCTACTAAGTAAGGGATCCCGAGTGGGTGGGCGGGTGTCCTATGTATGTACTGTAGTATGGAAGTAGGTAGCCGCTTCCGCTGCTCATTAGTTTTGTAGGTATGCTTATAAATAGATGGTTCCCATGGGTGGTTGGAGATGTGCGCTTTCTGCTAGGTTATTTAATGATTTCTCAACTTGAGCTTCTTTTACTGTTTGTGATTCGACGAGACTGAGTAGGACCTTGGGAAGTGTTTTTTTCGTTGCGCTTGGATTATTAATCTATTTGTTTTTGACATTATAAAGGATCCGCGAGTGCGGCTTGCTTCACTTCAGACGGCAATTTACGGAAGAGCTGATCATCTATCCTCTTGTTGGTCTTGCGTGGGCAGCAGGTAGATTCGACCACTTCGCTATATAAGTCACAGTATTGTTTTACGAAAATATTAATCGAAATGGCGCCTCCGGTCTCAGGGTTTAAGTTGAACGCTAACGGCGTGCCGGACTTCGACGCGCTGCCTCTTCGCGAAGGAGATCCCCGGCGCGCCGCATGGGGCTTGTACGGTGAGAAGGACGAGCTTGGGTTCTTGAATCGGCTCACTGATAGGAGGGTCGCGGCTGCGGCTAGGGGGGAGATTAGGTCGGGGAAGAGGTAGGTGCGCTGCTAGTCCATCTTATTCGGCGGTGATTATATTCATCCTGAGTTTATTGACCCATGACATTTTGCTTCACAAAACTGTCACTTACAGCACTTACACAGACACACACACACTCTCTCTCTCTTTCTCTCTCATCCAGCCTTTTCACCATCGGAAGGGAATATACGAGAGAAAAAAAGGGACAGAATAATGAATAACTGACCACCGTCTAGGATATCCCTAAACTGGCCCCTAGACGCGCAGACCAAGGACAAGACCTTCTTCCAGCGCGCCGCGCTGCACAGGGAACTCATCGCCAAGGTACCCAGGACCGTTAACGATGACATCTGGACCTTCAATACGCAGGTCTCGACGCAGTGGGACGGCCTTCGCCATTTCGCGTATCAGGACGCCAAGCTCTTCTACAACGGCGTCGCGCAGGACGATATCCATCACGTCGATGTTGAGACAGGGGAGAGGAGCACGGTCTTGGGGATCCAGGGTATGTCTGTCTGTTCCATCATTCCCTTTCCTTTTTCTACTTCTTCTTCTTCTTGGACTCATGGTGAAGAAAAAAGGGGGCAGACGTACTAATAGGAATTATTGTATATAGCTTGGGCAGAACAAGGTATCGTAGGCCGCGGCGTCCTGGTAGACTATCATGGCTGGCGGACCTCGGCTGAAGGGCAAGAACGGTCGAAAGTCAAAGACTACGACTCCTTCAAGTCCGTCGGGATCCCGCTTGAGGATCTACAGGCGTGTCTCGAGGCGCAGGGCACGGAGCTCAAGTTTGGGGATATTTTGTTCATCCGTTCCGGTAAGCGAGAACTTTCATTTACTCACCCACTCAACATCCACTTACTGAATTATTTACTCACTTGCCTTCGCCCCTTCACCCACACATTGTAATGCCTTCTGGGCTCACAAAGTTGTTACCGCTTGCTCTGACTTCCATTGATCGGATTTCTCTGACGCCATCAGGCTTCATGGCATCCCTAGCCACCAAGACCCAAGACGAGCTCGCGGCCGCCCGGGCCGTCTTCCCGCACCATTTCGGCGGCGTCGAGCAGTCCGAGGCCATGTTGCGGTGGATCTGGGACCACTTCGCCGCCGTCGCGGGAGACCAGCCCTCGTTCGAGTGCTGGCCTACGAAGGAGTCGTACCACCTGCACGAGGTGCTCCTCGCGGGCTGGGGCTGCCCGATCGGCGAGCTTTTTGATCTTGAGAAGCTTGCCGAACACTGCCGGAACGAGAGCCGCTGGTCATTCTTTGTTAGTAGCGAGCCGTGTAATGTGCCGGGGGGCGTGGCGAGTCCGCCGAATGTGTTGGCTATTTTCTAGGATATGGGCTGAATGAATGCCGCGTTTTGATTAAAGTGTAATTTAGCTGCTGCGATGTTCTGGCGAAGTCTCTTATAATATCTTCTGAGGTCGGAATTGGTAGTCCATGTATGCCATATCGAGTTCGATGAACGTCGCTTATCATCTCCAAGAATCCACTGTGTTATCATTCGGCAGAATAATCATGATACTAGTTCAATTCCAACAACCTTCTTTTTTTTCCTCGTCTCCTACGACATTCGCTTTATTCAGCCTAAATAGCTAAATGAAATCAGATCGAGATCTCAAACACCTGCCCGCTAATCCCCGAAGCAGCAATTCCACGCGTCGTCACATACGCCTTCTTACCTCCCTTGGGCAGCGTAATAGACGTCGGTCCAGTCAGCGTGGTATCACCATCAGCCCCAACGACAAACTCCGCCGCGCCACCCGGGACAACCTTCACCACAGCACCGGGTGACTGCGCCAGATACGCCACGCCTTCCGCGTCGATGGCGAAGTCGTCATAGCTCGTGCCCGATGGGACTCTAGCCAGGATCTGGACAGCGCCGTCCTGGTCGCCCGTCTCCGTGATCGGCACGCGCGCGAAGATGCCCGCGGCCGTGTTGGTGAAGTACGCGTGGCCGGCGTAGATCTTGATCCCGTTGGCGCCGAGCGGGAACGTCGCGTTCGCTGGTGCCGCTAGCGCCTCGTCTGTCATGACCTTGCCCACGGTCCCCGTCGTCGTGTCCACGCGCCAGATGCAGTACCGGATAGAGTCCGTGATCAGGACGATCTCCGGGTGGGCGGGCAGCGCGGCGACGCCGTTAAGGAGGACGGCGTCGGGGAGCTTGGCCACGGCCGTGATGGTGGGCTCGGATTTCTTGTGCGAGCCAAACCCGAAGTCTACCGTGAACATGGTCTCGTCGTAGTAGCCGTACGTCAGGTTCCCCTTGACGCCGCCCAGCACCACGATCTTGCCGGCACTACTCCCTACCACGCCGGTGATCGTCGTTACATCCGGCAACACGGCGACGACCTCTGCCTCGGGCGAAGCAGCCAGAGGGTTCAGCTGGTAGAGATTGTTGCTGGAAAGGGTCGTCGCGAGAAGCTGGGTCCCGGAGCGCAGGTAGCTGTTCTCAAAGGGGACCCCGCTCGTGAAGTTGAAGAGCTGCACCGGAGCCGACGATTGGTGCCCTGATAATGGGCTCGCGGTCGCGCCTGTGACGGCGGCCGAGGCCAGTGCTAGTTGGAAACGCATTTTGATGTTTAGGTAAGTCTGACCGAGTTCGCGTATGAAGCCTACCGGATTACAGATCGTCATCTCTTAAGGATGAGAGTGGCAGACGGATCACTCTGGCAAGCTGGAACTTATATACCTCCTAGATAAACCTGGTATTCGGAATCGAAAACATGGCTCTTTACAGTCATGGCAGGGCTCATTACGTAGACCCATGGCGGATATCTCGCATGTAATTCTAGATCCGAGAAGCGTTCATCAAATATCCGAGCATGGATCAACGATCTGATAACACAACCCCCCCCCCCCCGCCCAGTTAGTTGCCTTTCTCGGCATTGCTTTCGTTGCCTCCTAACCCTGCTAGTCATTCCCCCAGTTTTGTCGCGCTGGGGCTCCTCGGCCGAAGTGGAATGCCGCCTTCTGCACTACCTGTGTCGACTATGGACCTTCTCGTGAAGAAACCATGGCTATTTCTGTAGAAGTTTTATTGATGAACCGAGCTCGGACTTGGCCGATCAGGAGCATTCGTGAAATTCTCTGGACTTTTACGGATCGGGCTCGTAGTGTCCGTCTTCACGAGCCTATTCTACAGTATGAATTGCTCTCTGAGAGTTACACATATATGCTCAACTGACTCAATACAGCGCGTGGATCCTATAAAACGGATAGGATCTGTTCGCTATCCCGGTAAATAATTATCCCGACCTTGTTACAGGTAAGGGGTAATATGACAGGCCACTCTAGAATGACAAGGTCTTTAGTAAAAATGGAAACTGAGTGCATGGGTTTTAATTTACTTGCTCCGAGTGACAGGAAACACTTGGCGTCGTAATTATCTTCTGTGATAACTCATACACTGACGAAGGTGACTCATTGAGGCATGAATAAATCGTAGATATATACGAAAACATCGAGCTTGATCATGCATGCAAAATCGAAGGATGTTACGTATTTCCATTCCAACCTCCTTATGGACAGAAATGGTGGATGGATCCGTGATCGAGAACAGACGACGCCATTGATTCGGTGCCAGAGTAAACGGTACACATATAAGGCGCGTTACAATATTAAAGAGGAAAGAAGCCGACTCCATTAGTAACAGCAGGTTAGGGAGATTTGTTAGCCAACTACGTAGTTCGCTCGAATTTGAGGTGCGGGCGAGAGCCGTTCCCACCTTTTCTTAGTTAGCATTGAACAAGGAGTATTACGTCCGTTTCCAGTGAGAGAGGGTATCCAATTTTGTATAGGTCTTCTAACTCTATTTATATCTAAGTTCCCTCAGCGATGCCGTACCTGAAATCCGAGTCTACGACCCTTGAGGTATTATCCCGTATCTCTCATAAGGAAAGTTTTCAAGACTCCGCAGCTGCTCTCCCCACCCATCACCAGGCTGACCAAGCTGGTCCTCATCTCCAATGCAACGGAGCCCGATGCGCCCGGCAAGTACCTCAGCCTCCCTACCCACGTACTCCTTAAGCAGCTCCGGGTGCGGGATCCACACGGCCCTCATACCCGCCCGTCGCCCAGCTTCGACACCGATCGGGCTGTCTTCAAACACGAGACATTCGCGGGGCGTGATATGGGGTACGCCCTCCGGCAACGTCTCGTTGATGCACCGCAGAGCCATGAGATATATATCAGGCGCTGGCTTCCCACGCTTCACGCGCTCATCATCCCCAATAACGCGGTGCGCAGGCGGGATACGCTCGATCAGGTTCGCCGTGGCAGGGACATTGATCTTCAGCTCGAACGTCTCTCGCATGCTGCTCGTGGCGAGCGCGAGCTGCACGGGGTATCCGTCCGCGTTCTTGGCGGTCTGTAAATCGGCCATGAGCTTCTTGACACCCGGGAGGGGCGCGCACTCGGGGAAGTGGATGCGCTGCTGCTCCGCCTGCTCTTGTTTGAACTGGGCCCGCGAGATGGGGAGCCGCGCCCAGTTGTGGAACGCGTCGCCGTTGCTCGAGCCCGGGATCCCCATCATATGGGCCTTGATGGACCAGGGGAGGGGCGGCCGGCCGTGTTTCTCTAGGACTATGCTTGCGCACTTGGTGTAGATGTCTTCTGTGTTGACTAAAAGACCGTCCATGTCGAATAGACAGGCCCGGACGGCCGGGAAAACGGGCGACATCGCGAATGATATGTTTTCTTTTCTTCTTTCTTTTTATATAAGTTCCGTTGTTTTGTCTATCCGGCCTAATTATGTTCTGGTATATATGATTTATCTTGATCTCTTTTCTATTTGTCTATAAGATGCTTAGTTAACGGGTCACACGCTGAGGTAGCATTAACAATGTTGAAGTCCATCATGCTAAGACTAGCGAGATGCTTACTTATGATGCATACTAATAACGATCAATCATGATCTGTGTCTAATTTAAGGACGGTTGATAGTGAATGTCATCGTATTGTGAGCAGATTCTGGTTTGAACTAATTGAGGGGCCCAGCGACCGTCGGAGGCCGTAGGTGATCGGGGGTCGCGGCAGCTAAGTCTCTGGGGGAGGAGGACAGGTGTAGGAAAGAGCCAATTGTATTCCAGATTCAACAGCTTAGCAAACATACGAGATTACATATATGCAGTCTCCAGTCTACGGCTAGACTCCACTTCGATATCTTACATATGCTTCTATAAATCGATATAAGAACTGGGTTGTGCCGCCGGCCTTCTCAGGGTCGCCAGCTGCAGTCTATCTACTTATTCCTTATTGTGTTCTCATTAAATAGATGCACATCCATCATGTCAGTCACTAAACTCGAACTTCGCACAGCGCTGGGCCCGGTGTATCGGGATGTACTGCCGTATCCACCCCGAGACTGTACACCGGATGAAATCCCAGTCATCGATCTCGAACCCATGTTTTCTAGTGAACTTTCGGAGCGCAAGAAAGTCAGTTCGGCCATCAGGGCTGCTGCCATTAACAATGGCTTTTTCTATGTCAAAAACCACGGCATCTCATCTGAAGTAATCGCACGCTGCAAATCACAGGTCCTCAATTTCATGAGGCAGCCGCTAGAAGCCAAAGACCAGATCAGGTCGCACAAATACAGTAAATACTTTAACGGCTACTTGGGTAGGCGAAGGGCCCAAATATCGCCCAGCGAGACCGCCGACGTGCGCGAGTCGTTCACTTTTCGCTACTCTCCTGAACTTGACCCTGACCACCCTAAAGACATATCCGAGGTCCCTCCTGAGATCCGTCCCTGGATTCGAGGCGAGGAGTTCGTATGGGAGGGTACTAAACACCTGCCCGACTTCAAGAAGGATTCCGTAGCGTACTGGAGTGGGTGTCTTAGTCTGGCTAGAAGACTGGTTCGGATGTTCGCGCTGTCGCTTGATCTTGAAGAGGACTACTGGGATGACAAAGTGACCTACCCCGGAGCTGAGTACGCATCCTGGAATGTGATGTTCAATATGCGTCAAAAAGACTGCTGACTAGTGTACTTGTATAGCGGTGTTTTCAACTACTATCCCACAAGGACCCAAGAAGAGATTCAAGAAAAGTTTGTCGGTCTTGGTAGCCATACCGATCTGCAACTTTTCACACTACTCTGGCAGGATAGTGTAGGCGGATTGCAGGTATTAACTCGCGAGGGCCAATGGATCAAGGCCCCGCCCATCGAGGGGACATTGGTGGTCAATATTGGTGACTATATGATGCGTCTTTGTAACGACATCTATAAGTCCACCGTTCATCGGGTCACCAACGAGTCCACCCAAGAACGAGTGTCGATGCCCTTTTTCTTCGGTAAGTCTTCAAAGTCACCCCGTTAGGCTGCTTATATAATTAACTGATGTTAGGCTTGAACTTCAACTGCGTTGAGGGCGTGGTTCCCTCCTGTACTTCAGAATCGAACCCCGCCAAATATGAGCCGATCTCTTGTGGTGATTGTATGGGCTACCCTGACCCTCCGTGCAGTGCCGATTGCTAATGTGCAGCAGGGTGTCAGAAGCGGTTCAAGATGGAGAATGAGGAGTTCGCCAAAAAGGAGGCAAAAAGACCGATGGCTCCTAGTGCCGTAGTTGTAGCTGGCTGAGAGCGATGCGTTTTCTCGGATGTAATCCCGGTTTTATGCTGCTTCAGATAGACACTACAGGACCTTCTGGATGAGCTCGAGGACATCAAAGAACGCTTCCCGGTCAGGTAGGAGCTTCTGCAAGCCAAAGCCTACAACTAGAGTGCGACGTTCGTCGGAATTGCGTCTCACGACGTAGCTAGCGATCTGGACAGCGTATAATTGAGCTAGTGACTCGCGTTCTTCACCACCACCACCAAGCAATGTCTTTGGAGTGAGGTGGGACATGGGTAGTAAGCTCTCATTGGCCAGCGCCATATCTACGGCAGCTGGAGATGGTGCGGATAGTGGTACTTGAATCTAGAAATTTCTGTTAGCAAAATAACTTAACGATGAATATGTGCCGTCAAGGGACTTGCCCATTGAGAAAGTCTGCCCTCTTGGCATAGAGTCAAGAGGATTCTATCGGCGAAAAATAAAGCAGTGGCCTCGGTAGCAACGCCGTCAATTTGGCCGATTTCACGCTTAGAAGCGGCAGGGAAAGGCTCTTCAATGATTTGATCTGGCTCCATCGTGTTTGTTCTCTAAGGAGGCGTGAGTTGAAGCTTGAGGGGATAGGTTTGGTTGAAAATGGGGCCATGTAGGAAAGGCATGTGAGAAGCATCCCGCTCTAGAGCTACCTAGGTGCAAGATAGCCTATAAGACGCTACCAATGTACAGTACCTACGCAGTCCTAGTGGGACATGTAGAGGGAAGGGGGGCTAGTACCTAACGAGTACCCCGCGCTAGGCCAGTTTTGGCTCATAGCATCCGATTCTGCCGGGCGGTCAAAATTAATTTCCTATTGATACTGAAGATTTACAGTACCGCCCGTCTTATACAGATTAGTCGAACTAATTATACCTATGTACATTGACTTCTTTGCCATCTTTCTTTTCTTCTTTTCTGTTTAGCCTTGGTATTATCCTCGTATTGTCTTCTCAGTTTTGTCAGGATGGTCAAAAAGTTTGTTCCTCGTCAGAGGAAACACAAAAAACTCGCCCGTGAGGCTCGGGAAGCCGAGCAGGCTGCTATTGAAGATGGCGCCACCCCGTCTGCTAGCCTCGATAGCAATGCCGTCGAAATCTTACCAGATGCGAAAAAGGCAGCCGAGGAGGCCAAAAGAGCCCGCATCAAGGCCGAATTGAAAGGCGATGCGAAAATGAGTAGCAAAAAGGCCAAACGGCTTGAAAAGTACATTGATAAGAAGCTTGCCAAAGATGAGAATCGGGCTCTCTTAGCTCAACTAGCCGCTAATAAGATCGACACAAGCCTGTTCGTGAGCAGCCGGAATCTAGGAACTGCCAAAGAGACTAAGCGTGAGATGATGAGCCGGGCGCTGAGAGAACGCGCTGCTGGAATTCCTCAAACTGACGAAAGTATACTCTTTGAGACCAGGCCTGAGCCAATGGATGACTCAGAGGATGAAGATCTAGACGACGAAAACCCTTCAGAAAGGAAGGGCGATCTACCACAAAAAGGTAGTCAAGTCATGCAGCCTAAAGAAACAAATGTGCCTGAGCCCCCATCTTCATCAGTCGTTGCTGGCTCTGGTCTGAAACGGCCATTGGAACTGGATGACGCGGGGAGGCCCGTTTTGCGCAAAAGGCAGAAACGAGGTGGTGTTAAATCAAAATTCTCCGGAACGCTAGGCTTAACACCAGAATTCCCGTTGGATCCGACAGATGGTCACCCTGGAGTAGAGGATGAGTCGGAAAAGGACGGTGAGGATGACGAATGGAACGGTTTTAGTTCTGACGAGGCGACGAACAACGATATTCAAGAGGCATCTGAAACTGGATCTTCAAGTGCATCGGCAGACAAAGACACGAGCGAAGAGGAAACGTCGTCATCTGAAGAGGAAGATGATGAGGACGAGGATGACGAGGATGCCGCTAAAACGCGTTCATCAGCATTCAAAGCATGGGCTCATGAGCAGAGAAACTCGGCCCTTGGATATCAACCCAGCAATGGTAATACTACTTTAGAGTTTACAGTGCCTCAAAACTTCAAACCAAGGCCAATCGAGCAAGAGCCTCTGCCTCTGGAGCTACAGCCAACGGAGGACACTGGGCGGAAAGCTTATAGTGTTGTAGTTGAAAGGTCTCCTGAAATACAAGAGGCAAGGCTTAAGCTCCCGGTAGTAGCAGAGGAGCAAAGAATCATGGAAGCAATTCACAACAACAACGTGGTCATTCTTTGTGGTGCCACAGGTTCCGGAAAGAGTACACAGGTGCCTCAAATGTTATTTGAAGCAGGATACGGCTCTCCAGGCTCTCCTACGCCGGGTCAGATTGTAGTAACACAGCCGCGAAAGGTTGCAGCAGGTAAGGAGATACCAAGCCCCTGCTTTATTAGTTGTTTCACTGATTAATATGAAACAGTGTCCGTAAGTCAGCGTGTATCGACAGAACTGGGTGATCATTCCGACACAGTTGCATACCAAATCCGGTTTGAGGGAACTGCTAGTGAGAAGACCAGACTCAAATTCGTGACGGATGGTGTCTTGCTTCGGGAGATTGGTAACGATATCTCTTTGAAGAATTATTCGGCTGTGATCATCGACGAAGCCCATGAAAGGAGTCTGAACACGGACATTTTGATTGGAATGCTGAGTCGAACCGTGAAGTTAAGAGAAGAGATGGCTAGTGAAAATCCAAAGATTTCCCCTCTCAAACTGATCAGTAAGTTAAACCCGGAGGTTTTACTCATTTACAAGGCAATTACTGACTCCATTCAAGTCATGTCTGCTACTCTTCGGATAAGCGATGTGACCAATTCCACATTGTTTCCCACCCCACCCCCAGTATTGAATGTGGAAGGACGACAGTATCCAGTGACAGTACATTTCTCCAGGAGGACACAAGCCGATTATGTCGATGAAGCTTTCAAAAAGATAATTCGCGGGCACCGCAAGCTTCCTCCCGGCAGCATGCTTGTCTTTCTCACCAGCCACAATGAGATTTCTCGGCTGAGTCAAAAGCTGAAGCTACATTCAACTGGGTTAAGGTCTGCTTCTTATCCCAAGATCCGATTCTCGGCAAATGATGGTCCTCTCGAAGTGGAAGATATCGAATTCGGCCAAACAGACGAGGTTACAGGCAATGAACTCGACGAATTACAAATTGTTGGTGATGAGCTGGATATCGATGAGGAGGAAGAAGCCGAGTTTGATGTTCCAAACGAGACAGGACAGGCCCTGCCTCTTAAGATGCACATATTGCCCTTGTACTCTCTTCTGCCCACCAGGGAGCAGATGAAGGTGTTTGAAGAACCTCCCGAGGGCTCACGCTCCATAATATTGGCCACCAATGTTGCAGAGACATCACTGACGATTCCAGGGGTAAAATATGTGATAGATTGGTAAGCTCAAATATCCTGCCAGCCAGCTGTGTCCTTGTCTCCATTCACTAACATAATGTAGTGGGCGATCTAAGGAGCGCGTCTTTGATCCTGACACAGGGGTTCAGCGCTATGAAATCAGGTTCATAAGCAAAGCAAGTGCGAATCAACGATCCGGAAGAGCAGGGCGTACCGGTCCTGGTCATACCTGGAGGCTTTACTCGTCTGCTGTTTATGAGAGAGATCTACAAGAGCACGCGGATCCTGAGATCTTGAAGATGCCGATAGAAGGTGTCGTGCTTCAACTCAAGGCGATGAACTTGAAGCATGTCGTAAATTTCCCCTTCCCAACCCCTCCCGACCGATACAGTCTAGTCAAGGCAGAAAAACTCCTCCAGCATCTCTCAGCCATCACCTCAGAGGGCTTCGCGACTCAAATTGGAAAAACGATGAGCAAGCTTCCCCTTCCACCACGGTTCGCTCGTATCTTACTAGTTGGCCATCTCCACGATTGTCTGCCCTACACAATTGCTCTAGTCGCAGGTCTATCAGTGGCAGAGATCTTCCTCCCAGAGTCCCAAGTAATCCCCTCAGAGGCAGCAGACGAAGAAGAAGCACGAGGCTTCAGGACGAATGAGGATCTCGCGGCGGAAAACGCACGGGCCCAAGCGCGGCGAAAGTACAACGAAGTACATCGGAACTTCCGTTCTCTAGACGACGCCTCCGACGCTATTAAACTACTACAAGTCGTAGGCGAGTTCGCGCACTCGCCCTCGGAAAGCTGGTGTACCTCAAGATTCGTGCGCTTCAAGGCTCTACAGGAAACGCAAAAGCTGCGGAAGCAGATCACCACGCTTTTACAGAAGGATATCCCGGCCTTCGCCAACCTCGCGTTCCAGGAACGCCTTGACCGGCCCAGCGCGAAGCAGGTCACGGCGCTGAAGCAGATGGTGGCCGCAGGCTTCATCGACCAGGTCGCGATCCGCGGGGATCTAGCGCCCATCCCGCCCGAGATGCACCGAAAGCCCCGGCGCGCAATTGACGTGCCGTACCTACCTCTCCAGCCCCTACAAACTTCTTCCCACAGCAGCACTGGTGATGAACTAATCGACAAAGCCGTCTTCATCCATCCCTCGAGCAACCTCGCACACTACAGCCCGCAGGAACTGCCTGAATACGTTGTATACAGCGGTCTACAGCGCTCGTCTGCTTCAAGCCCCATCGACGGGCCCAAGAAGCCCAAGACGAGAATGCTCGCGCTCACAGACGTCACAGGGGCCCAACTCTCCGCGCTCGCCAAGGGCACTCCACTCATCTCGTACGGGAAACCCATTAAAGAGGTTCTTCCTGAACCCGGTGCGTCAACGCGGGAGTGCTGGGTCGTGCCGTATCTTAGGGCAGAAGGCACAGGGGGTCAGGGGTGGCCGTTGCCTGTGAAGAAAGTGACGCAGAAGAAAGTACCGGGTAAAGGATGGGCTACTGAGTGATTTAATTGTATTCGATGGCATAAGCACTTATTTAAATAGAATTATGTGCTACATTGTATATAGAATAATTTGATACCAAATCACCATATCGATCAAGGAATCTGGGTGGTGCTGCACAAGACCTACTCGTAATCTGAGTCTTTAGTAAATATCGAGGAGACGTTTGCGGTGCACCTTTCAGATTATAACAGAAGGTAAATCTAAGTGCAGATATGAAGGAGAAACGATTGTCATTGGAGGTGAGGGTTTGTGGTGAGAAGTATGGATGACATTCATTCGCCTTTAGTGGAGAACCCTTGAAAATGTCGCTGAGCCGCCTTAAGTTGACCACTAAAATTTCCCGATTAGGGATGCGGGGAGTAGCAGATTCGTGCAGGGGTCTTGTTCGCAGTCACAAGTACACCACAGAATAATAGAAACTCGTTGCCTATGTCAGTAAAATCATAGCTTCAATCGATTGCTATCAGGAAACAAGAAATAAGCTAACACCAATTTCCTGAGCCCTAGTTAAAGTCTACAAAGCCTACCGAGAGAGGTATAGATCTGCTATAGCTGGGTGTAAAAATATATACCCAAAATGCCGTCATCGACGACAACAACGCAGTCGCATGCTCGCTCACACGCGCTGCTATTGCTCCAGAAGCTCCTCAACCTACGCGACAGCGCGAGTCCCTTGACTCTAGTACTAGACACTCTTGAGCAAAGCGGGAAGCCCATCCTAAGGGAATTCATGAGTAGAGCCCAGGTTAGGCATCAATTCATCGCTACATCCAACCCCTTCTCTCACCTCAAACTTCTCACAATGCCCACACACTGCTCTTATACCCCCCCATGAGACAAGACCCAATATCCTATATATACACTTGACTAACGATAAAGAGTATTAGATATCGAAAACTAAGATAATTTACATCTCCTTCGCCACCCCGCGGAAACCAGATGGCATCGACGTCTTCGTCCGAGCCCAGGGCAAAACAGTCGAGTCCTTGCGCTCTGAAATCGTCTCACACTATCCCCCGGGACACACTCAAAGTAAGTAAATATCGCCAGCAAGCAAGCAACCCTCACACGCAGTCACCCCGTGATCGAAACGAATAAAATATCATCATCATTGTTACAAAAACCGTCTAAAATTTCTAACAAACACCCCCAGAAACCCTCCTAATAATCGACGAGTTAAACCCACTCTCGGCCTCGATCCCCCCAGACCTAGCCCTCTTCCTCTCCAGCCTAATAACAAGCCCCCTCCTCTCCCTCGTAGCCCTCTACCACACAGACGTGCCCCTTTCCCATTCTCATTCCCATTCCCTCCCCGCTTCCCGATCCCAATCCCAATCCCCCTACACCCCGCACCCCCTCACAATCCTCACACACCTCGCCACGGCCGTCCTGCGCAGAGCAACCTGCACCACGCGATCGAAGTCCGGCGCGCGCAGAACCGGAGCCAGCGAGAGCCCGAGCACGGGTTAGACGAAGGGCGCGAGGGCGTACTCCTCGGGTTGGGGTTACGAAGGGGTAAAGTCGCCGCGGCGCAGAGCGTTGCTCTCGGGACCGGGGTGACGCAGGGTCTTGTTCTAGAGATGGAGCTGAGGCGGCGGAGCGGGCGGGCTGTGGGGGAGATGTTTGTGATGATCCCCAGCCCTACATCATCAACGTCAACGGCGGTCCTAAGCCTAAGCTCAAAAGCAGGCACAGTTTCCCATGGCCAGAAAAAGATGGAAGCATACTCACCATCGAAGCTCTACCTCCTATCCGACCACCCCGCATTCCTAGACCCCGAAGCAGGAGACGGGGGAAAGGGAGGGTCTACGGCTGCTGACGGTGGTAACGGAGGAGGAGAAGACCAACGGCCCGAATCAACATTCAACCTAGGCCTGACAGAAAAACAGCGGCGCGACAGGGAGGGCATCGTGCTGCCGTACTTTGACGCGCAGACGGACATTGGGGCCGGCGAGGGCGGACGCATCCTGTATGAAATGGGGCGCGAGGATGATTTCGATGATGAGGAGGATGAGATATAGATTAATACATACATGAATACATGCATCCCCACACATCAACATACCTTTATAAATATGGTGGTGGGCAGCTTGGTGGTATGTTAGGTCCAGTTAGAAATGAATATTGACTACTGAGCATTCGGAGCCAAAGGGAAGACCAAGTCAATAATACCCACTTGATTTCGATTTCTCGTGATAATCTAAGTAGTCGTATCTAAGTAGTAGGTACTGTACAGCCATCTGTGCCTGCCTGCCTGTCTGCCTGATGAATTGATGCTGGTCTGAGCATTCACACTCACTTGTTTGTGTGTGTGTGTGTGTATGCATTTCATTCTCGGGATCTAGAGTGCTCATAGCAAACCCCATATTTCTTTTCACTTTTTGGTGTATTTCGGATCCCCATCTATGAACCCCAAAAATTGAATCAGATCCTTCTATAGGCGAAAGGAAGGGGGCTGAGCTGCACGGGGGAATAACTTTCCCAAATTAATATTGTCTGCTATACGTCATTTACTCATCCACCTGCATACCCTCACCACCGGCCTCATTGTCATCCGCTATACTGTTGATCCAATCCTTAGTCTCGGCGCCGTCGTGCACCTTAAACGGCTCCAGGGGCCGCTTGCCGGCTTCCTTGGGTCCCACGACGCCCACGCTCGTGTTCTCCACCGTGAGCTCGCGGTCCTGGACCAGCGTCTCCTTGAGGGCCCTCAGACCGTGCTGGATGAGCTCCTCGCGGCCGCAGTCGGCAAACTTATCCAGGTTCTTCTCGAGGTAGGTGCGCGCCATCTGCGAGCGGGCGCCGATGGCGCACGCAGCATCTCCTGGCGTCAGGCCGGAGGGTTGGAACTCGAAGAGGTGCGGGCCGCTGTCGTCGACGCCGGCCACGAGCAGGCCGACGCCGTACGGCCGCTTGCCGTAGTGTTGTGTGTTGAGCTGGGCCTTGTCGCCGATGAGGGACACGAGCGTCTCGAGGGGCATCGCGCGGTCGTATGTGAGTCGCTGGGAGAGGCACTGCTGCTTCATGAAGTTGGAGAGAACGCGAGCGTCCGACGTCAGACCTGCGATGGCGAGACCGACATGTTCATCCACGGCAAATAACTTCTTCTGATACGAGGACAGCTCTTCGGCGTTTCTCTGGAGGCAAGGGAGGCGTAAGTTAGCTGGGGTGGTGTCCTCGGTTCATGACGTTGGTTTTGAATGCAATAGCCGTGGTTTTCGTACCTTGATGGCGCACAGCACGGCATGTGTCTTGCTCACTATACCAACGACTACGGAACCCTGCTTGACGGCCTCTGCGGCATATTCGACCTGGAATATTCTCCCTTGGGGAGAGCTGGGAGCTATCAGTACAAGTGCCGGTACCTGGGCCGAACGGGGAGCTTACAATGTGACGGAGTCGTTGTCGTAGTTGTTTCTGAACATGGTGCAGGGGGCTACTTCTCGAGCTCAAGGTATCCAAATCACAAATGGTATAGAGTTGTGCTTTGCAGGTGAAGAGAAAGTCGACGTGAGTGGAGTTGTTCGTGGTTTGTTTAAACTGAGAGTCGACGAGACACAAGGCTGGAGCTGTCCTGACGACGGGTAATGGTAATAGCAATAGCCCATCGCAAGGCAGCTCCAAGCTTCGTTGCTTCCTACAGAACAGGTCTAGCGTCATGCGGGGCCCAGGTGGGATTGGCAGGTACTACTACGTACCTGTGTACTCGTTCCCAGTTTTGGGGCGGGCTGGCCAGGTCTTTAAAGGCCCCGCCCTCACAAGCCACAGTTTTGTCAAGCCTCCGATATAATATTTGTGGCTCAAGCTCTCTTCCTCAGTCCACCCAAGCCTTACCTTATCGGTCGGCTTATCAGTCGGCTTATTGCATCACGGCAGGCTGACGACAACACCCTGCAATCGCGAAAGGTCCAACTCTCCCTAGGTATCTATCTATCTGCCTATAATCCCGTCGCAAACCGTCCGCTATTCGATGACTGGGTCACGAATCTCGTCCACCATTCGACAAACACACACCAAGTAGCTGCCCACCTTTTTCACCATCAAGTGCCAACCGACCGACCGCATTCCTTATAGGATTCGGTAGGCAGCTAGCTAGCTTCCCCGAAGACGTCCGCGCGCGCAATCGAACAGCCTCCCTAGGCCCCTTCTCCCAGACCTTTTAATCGCCAACTTTCTCTTCCCTCCGCCATCGCCACGATGCCGACCGCGGGGCTCAAGACCATAATCGCGCTGTCGTTCGTGCTGGCCGTCGGCTTCCTCCTCGTGATCCTGTCCTGCGCGCTGTACAAGGAGTACTACCCGCTTCTCGTGGTCGGGACCTACGTGCTGGCGCCGCTGCCCAACTGGATCTGCGGTCGCTGGGCGAACCCGGACGACTTCGTCGAGAGCTCCGGGAATGCGGTCCTCGATCTCGGCCGCTTCTGCACTGGTTTCTTGGTCGTTATGGGAATTGGTATGTGACATTAAATCACCTGAGAAACTCAACTCCACATTCAACCTGTGGCTTTCCTAGAAATGCCCAAGTTACTAATACTATCTCTCTCGCGCAACAGCTCTACCGGTCCTCCTCGCGCACTCAAATCTAATCGAAGTACCGGCCATGATCATGTGCATCGTCGGCGGTCTGCTGATCTACGGCACCATCATCAGCTTCGGCATGTCCTTCCAAGACGACCAAGAATTCTAAAACTCCACACATAAATCTCCCAACCAACCGTATATGAAACTTTTTTCTCCTCTTTTATTTTGTTTCTTCTCATCCGAGGAAAGCGGGAAACAGGCTACATTCTGGTTTTACACATATCTATTTCCCAGGGAAGCAATGGGCTGGCTTGGCTTGATCGAGAGAGTAAGAAAGGGAATAGGGCTCGCGGGCAAAGAGGGAACGAACGGGATAATGGAGTCGAGGGCCGGCAGTCTTGTCACCATGTATCATATCTTGGCATGCGCTGGATGGATATCTACATACCGAGCGAAGAATGCGATTTTGAATCTAAACATCCTTAAACCACCTATTCTACTCTTGTCTCTACCCTGATCACTGGATTTTGGAAACCGGACAAATTAGCATTCTATGTCCAATTCCAACTGACAAAGACGGGCACTACACGCATTGGAATGTCGGTAATGCAGCATTATAGACGGTGATACAATGATTGTAAATGCTCGCTGCCGTCTCATCGTTTTAATATACTAATAATATTAAGAGGAGGAAATCTTGCAAAGGTTCATGAAAAGCTTTATAACGTTCTTGTGTATGTACAGCAAGACCCAGCGCCCAAGTATAAGCCCAGCCCCGATAGTGCGTAATCCGTAGAGTCCCAAACGCCATACCGCCTTACATTTTTGACCCTGCTCAAATGTAACGCGCACTCCATATTTGCCCAGAGACATATACCGTGACACAGCTTCGTCGCGGGTCAACTTCCAGAGCAATATACATTAAAAAGGAAAAGAGAAAAGGCCGGGCTTGCAGCACCTTCATCTAGGGCTCTCAGCTATTAAGTCCGTCACCATGTTTCTGAACCACCTTTCTGGCGAGGACTTCGACGTTTCTGCTCAGAAGTTTCCGAAGCTCAGGGCTAATAGTCTTCTTATTTGCTTGTTCAGGGGCTTTCCCATTCCCTTGTTGAGGCTTGGGACCAGAATTAGACTGCTCGGATGATTGATCAGGGTTAGGGCGCATCCGTGGTGCTAGGAAGTTTTGCTTCTTGTCAATGGCGTCAATCAGCCGTTGGAACCGACGGAATAGATACTCAGCACGGATCAAAGTAGACTCGAGATCAATGGTCTCGGAAAGTTCGTTCACTAGTGAGGTATCAGTAATGCGCCTCCAGTTAAGACGAATAAATAGAAGGGTTTCAACATACTGTACTTGAGCACCTCATCGAAATGCTGTAGATGAGTCATGATTACATCGCGGTGCTTGTCTAGAATGGCGAGGGCAATGAAGAGGTGGAAGCTGCTGCTCAGATAGTCGGTCCAAAGGACTTCCCACAGGTGTAGGATGTCCATCCACTTGAACTCGCGCTTGTACCACACCAAAAGCATGCGGAAGAAAAAGAAGAAGTTGGTGCTGTCGGCTTTCTGAAGGTGAGCATACAGTTTTGGATCCATGAAAGCAACCAGGTGGTCGAGGGTAAGAAGCTGGTTTCGCATGCCAGACTGGTCTCGCAGGAAATTCCGTTCCATACGATCCATGAAATGTTGGAAACTCCAGAAAGCTATCGCGTCGTCCTGCATGACGGCGTATATTGGCGCAAGTAGATCAGACATCCCCTGGACATAGCCTAGATCCTTGTTGTACTCGTTATAAGTGAGGAGCATATCCTTCATTTGCTCCATATGGACATTGGTACCCACTGACGCGAAGGGTGAGTTCGGATCTGGGTGAGGAGTGTCTTCACCAGCGAATATGGGGACCATGCGATCAGTTCTATGTACGTCTTTCTCTAAAATGGACAGTATCGGTCAGTACGCCGATACACTAGAGTGTACTTTAAAGAGTGATTCAATGAGCTTACCGATTCTTCCCCTCTGTTCCCTCCACCATTCGCCTTCCTCACCTTCGCCGCCAAGGCCAATGAGTCTCTCCCACCATGATGCCTTGAGTTTCACATATTCGTCTCTCAACGACGCCAGCTGGGCTCTCCGTTCCTCGGACGTGCTGTACCAGTCATAGACACCCAGGAGGAAAAGCCAAGCTTCCTTGCGTGCTCCATCGTCTGGATCTAATCCGCCGTGGAATATCCGCTCCTTGACCTCGTCGATAGTCATCGAAAGCCTTCCTGTCTGGCTATCGAAGAAGCCTTTCCATTCCTTGAGAGTCACGCGATTCCGCCGATCTTCAAGTGACATAGAACTCGTCTCCAGTAATTCAAATTCACCCACGTCTGTGTCCTCCATCTCCATGACGTCCCTTGCAGTCCATATCCGTTTTGTCCGGTCTTTCTCACTCTGTTCCGCAATCCCCATAGCCCATCGTGCTAGGTATATCCTGGCACTGTCAAACTCACTCTGGATGGTTTGCACCTCAGGATTGCCCATCAGTCTTCGGACCTGTGGTGGTATTTTCGGATTATCGATTATGTCCTGTGCTGTCTTTCGCGTAAACGTCGTAACTTTACTGAACTTTTCCATTATATTCCAGCCAGTCTCCTTCACAAACTTCATCACCGGGTCCATGCCACCATCGTGCGTTTGACCACTTGGGCCGGCCGCCGAAGCACCCGCAGCTCCCTGCACGGTCATGCCACGCGAACTATCGTTGCGGCCAATTTGTGTCGGGGAGCTGGAGTTGACCTTGACACCGAATCCGTCACTATCTTCCTTGCTTGGGTCGACTAAATAGATGTTGGGCTCCGCCCCGCTCCTCTCGATACGGACATAGCGCCTCAACCAGCGCAGTACCTCGTCGCCTCCCCAGAATACCTGGCCATTTTCGCCAAAAGGATCGAAGCTCTCCCGTGCTAGCTTCTTCTTTTGTAAAATGGTAGACTGGCATTCGCTGTCGTGGAAGAAGAGTGCTGGGAAGCTATCTCCAGCCCTGGTATTGATTACGACGGAGCCAAACCACCACCCCAGGCTAGGCGGCCTCACGAGGAGAGAGTATATGGCGCTCACAGGTATGGCGAATGCATAGTGACCGATCGAGCCCCGGTGAGTCGTTACGGTCGGAGGCGATGGCACTAGGTAGCTTTGTCTCGGCGGGGAGTCACCATCAGTGAGGTCAACTTTGACATAGATGCTAGCAGCATCGCCCAGTGAAGACTCTGGAAGCCACGCTAGAAGGAGGTCCGATGATGCTGGTGAGCCGGAGGTATGTGACGAAGAGGAAGTTGGCCGCCCATCAGCAACGCCTTTCTGCTGTAACAGGGCGATGTAACCACAAATGTTGTCTTTGGTTGAGGGTGTTGGATGGATATACACCTTGCTTTTGGAGTACAATAGCTTGACTCCGCGGCCTGTCTCGGTGTGAGTAATTGTATTATACTCGCCCTCTTCGTCGTCGCTCATGGCGTAAAAGCTGCCTGTTGGGGAGCCACTTCGCCCTCGCGGAGGATCTGATGTCATCGCGGGGTGGAGCAGTCACGATAGGTAATGATCAGGATTAGGAGAAGGGCATTTGGAAGAACTGGGACTTCAGTAGGGGCCACCCAATGGTGAGAGGTGAACCTCAGATACCTCAGATAGAGGTTTGCGGTCTGTAGATCGGGTGAAGCTTGAGAGCATGTGAACAGCAAGAACGAGTTACATGTCGGGTGAGCATCTCTTTAATCGAAGGTCGAGGGGCATGCTCAAAGCCCCACAGCCACCCAGGTCCACACGCAGGTAGGTACAAGTCGGTAGGTACCTTGGATGCTTGTACAATAGTGGGCTGCCTGGGAGCTTTTAGGTGTTGTTAGCGCTTTACCATGCACTACGGACCTTACCTCCTTCACGGGCATACCAGTGTAGTAGCAGAGCTTTCATTGCAGGCGTGAACATTACCAAGGTTAGATACTTCCAAGTTGAAAGTATATAGGTAGAATATGGTGTATCCAAGCGAATGTCATGTTTGTCATGTGGCAACTTACACTAAGACAAGACACGCAAGCTGTGTTAGGCAACACTCAAAACCCATGCCCACATCATGTCATGGCCTCATACAAACGTATATCCGTACTAGAGGGGTCCTTGGCAATACTAATGGCCATGAGGAACTTCATACCTAGGACAAGCCAGATTTTAACAAAAAAGTCACCATGAGAGGGCAAAGAGGCGTAGGGAACATATAAACCATAGTTTGCCCGAATAATATCGAGGTGACTGCATCTATGCAAGACGCCACCGCCCCAAGCTTGCTCGGACTGGATAGATATGATTCATCATGATAATTATATTCGTCTCATTCGCTAAATGATGAACTGCAAAGGGTATTTGAGAAGTATCCGGCTCCCCAGTTCTATCAAGTGAGTATCCAAATCGTTATCTCATTCGCGGTCCGCTAGGCAGACCAACAGGTCGTCTACCCCCAGGTCGTCCGCCACCAGCATTCGGAGGGTTGGGCTCGTTGGACCAAGGCGAGGTCGAGCTCATAAAAGGCCTATCGCTTCCACCTCGGTTAGACCCAGCATCATACATGCCGCCAGGCGCAAACCTGTCCTCATAATCGCTTGGGCCATTTCCTCCTCCCCGCTGCGGTGGGGGTTGGAAGGGACCACTAGCGGCCGGACTCGCCGTCCTAGAACCTCCAAATAATCGTTGCTTGAGCCGGTCTTGCGCTGAGCCTCCACTCGAACCCACGGGTGGTGTCGCAGAACCGCCAAACGACCCTTGGTTCTGATAGCTCCCGGCTCGTTGCGACGGCAACGGTCGCGCTTGCGCATTGCTTCCTGCCATAGGATCCGAGTTGCGAAATGGACTATCCCTAGCGTCGCTATTTCGCAAGGCAGAAGCCGCGCCTCCCCCTCTCCCTCTCCGTAGGCTCAGTGTCTCCTGCGATTGTTGTGGGGTGGGGTTGTTATCCCACAGCGAGCTCAAACTACCACCCTGTTGTTGTTGTTGTTGATTAAGTCCGCCGTACCGCGAGCCCACTTGCGACGGCTGTGAGTAAACGGCGGTGGCGGGCGGCGGTGCCTTGGGGTCCGGTGGCAACCACCCGGGAAACGGTTTGCCCTTCTCAGTGTAATACGACCTCAGCACTCTGCAGACATGCGTATCGTCTTCGGTATCGCCATCGGCCTCGCCACTAAAATATGACCTCTGGAGGTTGGATATCTTGGATGTCGTGGCGCCGACGATGTTACTGTACCAGCCAGACATGGTGCCACCGCTTGCTGGATACCTCAAACCAGTCGCGCGCAGAGAACTCCACTCGAACGTAACAACGGGTTGATTATGCGAAGGAGGTATTTGAAGTCGCGGTCAGTCAGGTGGCGAAGTGGCAGTGATGCGTAGGCTCTGGGATACACGCTTTGGCTAGGGAGGAAGTCTGGTCAGTATCTTGGCGAGAGGAATGTTGCTGGTGTTTTGCGTTCCGTCTCAGGTGAACTGGGTCAGGTAGATTGGTTGAGCACGTACGTTAAGCAAAGTACATGGTACTTAAAGGTGGGGTAAGCCAAGGATGCTGGTTACGTATTCTCCCCCCACCTACTGCTTTTGGCAGAAACAATGAGAACAGCCATGAGGTTTCTAAGGTTTAGCTCGCATGAGGGCAATATACATCTAACTCAAGAAGAATTGATAACTCCATTAACGCCCAGGTTAGGTTGGGATTATGCTAGTAACGACATAATCATCAGGACTAGATCGATGTCTTGGCGAATATCTCAAATGTTTCATCAGTCTTCTATTTTGAGGAGGTACAAATTATATGATGTTTACTCAGAAATACAGTGTGCAATTCCCTGCTTCTAAGATTGATATGTCCGAATAAACGACATGCATGTTTAGGGGTATCAAGAAAAGTCTGGCCGGGCCGCCGGGCCATAGAATTCTCAAATAAAAAGTTAGAAGGCAAGTTCGGGCCTTTGGTGTTCGAGCTCGTGCTCGTGCTCAATCTCCCTTCCGCGCCGGGGCATCTTCTTCGGCTTGGCTCGAGCAGCCTGTGCTCTCTTCCTCTTATCGCCTGTTGCGAGTGACTTCTTCTTCTTCTTCGCCGATTCATCCTCGCTCTCCTCTTCACTCTCGTCCGTCACGGACTCTTCCTCTCCAGATTCATCGCTTCCTAGCCAGTCTTCGAGATCACTTAGATCGTCTTCGCTCTCCTCGAAGTCGGAAACATACTCTACTGCGCCGTCTTCCTCTTCATCCTCCATCTCGTATTCTTTTTCTCTTTCATCCTCGTCCTCACTTTCGATTCCGGTGTCGAGATCCTTGTCTCTGGTCGCTTCTCCCTCGCGCTCCATAGCATTGAGCACCTTCTTCCATATCTGCTCGCTGACATTCAAAGGCTGGTCTCCGTAAGCACCTTCGCGTAGTCGTCCAAGTAACTCTCTCTCAATGGCACGTTCTAGCTTGGCCGCAGCCTCTGCCTTTCGCTCTCTAGTAGCCTCCCGTCTACGGACCTTGGGAGCAAGCTTGGGAACGATCTTTTCACCAAGTCTGGCTTCTTCTTTAGCTAGTCGTCTCATGCGGATACTGACTTGTGTCAACCGAGTGAGACGCTGTTTAGCTCTAATGAAAAGTTAGTAACTGTAGTCCTCCAACGATCAAAGGCTCAATGAAGCCTGTCGTATGAGAGTTTGGTTGTCGCGAAATATCATCTCGAAGCTCTAGAAAGAAAGCCCCGCCAAGTGTGAGGGTCTAGACTACATACCTATGAATCATGTGCTGTGGCCAGTATTTCAAATGCTCCTCGATTTGTGCCAGAGCTTGTTGGTAGTTCTGCGACAGCTTGATTTTCTGCCATAGTTTCGAGGGCATGTGCCTAATATCAGAGTCAGCTCCTGAAGGGAAACAAAAATGCGGTCGGCGATACTCACGCTCTCTCTGGAGTTTTGATGTACAAGTAATTGATCGCCTTCGTGGGATCTGGGTGCGGACGTATTGTAGCATAACGACTGTTGGCCAGCGGACAGCTGGTTCTGCTGCATAATCCAGATATGTTCATTCTATGAAAGGTTAGAGCGCGTGATCTCATGGCGATCCCAGTCAATAGAGCTCACTCATTTCGACAGAACGTTCTCTCACGTGTCGCCTTGACCTTGTAAGAGCAGAACTGTTTATCACTACGCCACCCGAGTTAGCACTTGTTTCCTCAGTGAAAGTTTTTCTGTTGAAATGTGTGAACTTACATAACTTGCCAGATGATTTCGTCACTCATCGTGCCGACGCGACTGATGAATTGGCAAAGGTTGAGAAACGGGTGGTGGATGATGAACCCAGTCAACACGTCAAATAAGCTCTTCTGTTTCTCAAAAATACTTCTCCGAGGCAAAAGCCGTAATCTCCGGGATCATAATCAGATATACATTCACCTCACGAAGAAGAACGGCGAAGGAAATCTGGACCAATGCTGTACGATATTGTAGGTCTGTGTATGTTCGAATCAGATGTCAAGATCTGCAATATCGAAAAAAAAAAAAAAAAATTAGCCTGGATGCACCAAAGGGTCCCCAGCCCCACAGGCCCGCTCCATAGGATATCTGATTGGACAACTGCTGGCATCTGTGGAGCTGTCCCGACGCTTGCTGCTTGGAGCTAAGCCAATCACAGCCGAGCTTTTACTTCGACTCTCTACTCCAGACTCTTACACTCATCTTCATCAGCCTTGTTCACATCCAAGCACCTAGATAACCGTTACGGCACCTTGTTTTCGAATTCATCTGTTTTAGATAACCTGTTTCGGATGAAAACTTGTCGGACTAGAGCAAGCCTGCAGTCTATGCATCACATATTCACTAGGCGTGTGCTCGCCCGAACACTGTGTTCAAGCTGTCGAAAGGCCGCCACAAAAAAGGGAGTGAGTTTTATCGTAGCACCGATATATCGGCCGTTGGCAAGGCCGTTATCGACGCCTCCAGGATGGCGATCGTACCATTCCCCGTCCCAAATTACAACAACGTACGAAACTCATAATGACACCATATACGCTCTATCATCAGCCGAGGGCAAGGCCGGGATAGCTGTGATTCGTATCTCGGGCCCGTCTTGTATACAAGTAAGCAGTGAGTCAGTGGTGCTTGTCCAACGACTAGTCGGCTAAAACTGCTCTGGAGATCTACCATGCGCTGTGCCCCAACAAGAAGGCGCCACAACCACGCTATGCCGCCGTAAGGACTCTATTCCTTCCCGGAACGCAGGGATCCGAGATCCTTGACCCCGCGGCGCTGGTCCTGTACTTCCCAGGACCACAAACCGTCACAGGCGAAGATGTACTTGAACTACATGTCCACGGCGGCAGCGCCACCGTCAAGGCAGTCTTATCGGCGATACCCAAGTGCGCCGGCGCCGATGGCAGGGGTGGGCATATCCGCTACGCGGAGCCCGGGGAGTTCACAAAACGGGCGTTCATGAATGACAGGCTCGACCTTGCTCAGGTTGAGGCGCTCAGCGAGATGCTCGCGACTGAAACGGAGCAGCAGCGACGAGCTGCCGTTCGGGGTAGCTCGGGTTCTTTGGGTCGCACGTACGAGGAATGGCGCCGCAAATTACTGGCAGCGCGAGCCGAGATGGAGGCGCTCATCGATTTCCAGGAAGACCAGCACTTTGACGAGTCGCCTGCCTCCCTCGTCAGGGGCGTGAGCCAGCAGATTCACGACATCCTGAAGAGCATCAAGGTCCACGAGATGGCCAGCCAGCGGACCGAGCTTCTCCGCAACGGCATCCAGGTAGCGCTCCTAGGCCCACCCAACGCAGGCAAAAGTTCTCTGATGAACCTGGTCGTCGGCCGAGAGGCGTCCATCGTGTCGGGGGAGTCTGGGACCACGCGCGACATTATCGAGGCTAATCTCGATATCCGGGGGTATCTGTGCACGTTCGCTGACACGGCCGGATTTAGAACTGCCACGACGGCTTGTACCACTACTACGACAACGACAACGAGCCGCGCCGCCTACGATGACGACGCCACTCGTCCCCAAATAAGAATTGGGGCTGTCGAGGAGGAAGGGATCAGGCGGGCAAGGACAAGGGCCGCACAAGCTGATGTCATCATCGTTCTCGCCTCTGTGGAGGAGGAGGAGCACGCGGCAGCAGGGAGTAATAGTAAGAGCCACGGCCACCAAAAAGCCCACCGCTACGAGATCCGTTACGATACCGAGACGCTAAGGCTCGCAGCCGCCTGTCCCCACCGCCTAGTGCTCATCAACAAGATAGATGCCATCTCGGAGGCGGATCTGGTCCTGCTCGTCCGCGCTTTCGAGGAGGACGTGCTGAGGAAGATACCGGGGCTCGAGGCGACGGCCCCCACACTCGTCTCGTGCAAAGAGGCGCGACGGAATCAAGGTTCTGACCAGCAGCCAGATCCTGGTGGAGTGCGCCTCGTGGCGGACCGGCTGGTCTTGGCGTTCCAAAACATGACTGAGCTGCCCACCAGTTTGCAGGACCTCCATGGCGTTACGGAGCGCCAGCGACAGCTCCTCGTGCAGTGTCGGGACAGCCTCGAGGAGTACGTCGAGGTCACGGAGAATGGTCCAGACGCGGACGACGGGGGCGGTGGTGATGATGCTCGCGACATCGACCTTACCATGGCTGCTGAACACCTTCGCTACGCAGCCAGCTGTCTCGGCCGGATCACAGGTCGAGGCGAGGCCGGCGATGTCGAGGAGATACTCGGCGTCATCTTCGAGAAGTAAGTGAAGTGGTCCATGTTCCTTGAGTCTAGCTCATGTAGTCGCATGTCGCTAATGAAGAAATAGGTTTTGTGTAGGGAAATAAAGATAGAATAGATTTCGAACCCAAAGTTGTGTAGATTACTGTACAATATACTCCGATGAACCCCTGGTAGTTGTACTCCTTCCTCCTTTGCCCGTCCTTCCGTTCACCCGTTTCCCGAACCACCTCCCAAAAAATCAGATGTCTATACCCAATGCAATGCTAATCATACAGGAAAGAAAAATGTTTGTTCCGTTGCCGGCGCAAGTCTTAAGTGTCTATAATGGTTGTTTCCCTTGTCGAATAATAATCGTACAATCATACTCGTACAGTTTCCGTTGTAAATGCTTTGAAGAAGTGTGTTTGGTGTCGAGAAATGTCCGGCGCCCTCGCGATGCGATGCAGTTGACAACAAAAGGAAGAAAGTGAAGTTGCGTTGTTGGTATCCGAAGCGTAATAAGAATGTCAAAAAAAATCAAAAGTAGTGGCGAGGCGAGGCGGATCTCCCGCGCCTCCAATCTCGGGAAGAACCGTCATTTCTTATATCCGGCTGCCCGCCCCCGGGGGATATCCTCTTTTGACGTTTTTAGTTGTATCCGCTGCGGCCCTTGTCGCCTTCGTCGTCGCCATCCTTGTTATAGCCTGATCGGCCGAAACAGCGCTTCTCGTCGTCGTTGTCTCCGTCTTTGTTGTAACCTGATCGGCCATAACAACGCTTGTCATCTTCGTTATCGCCGTCCTTGTTGTACCCACTCCGGCCGAAGCTGAGAGTCTGAGGGCAAGAAGAGAAAGCAAAGGCAGCCATTGCGAATGTTGTGAGATGTGTGTTGTAGTTGGTATAAGATTGTGTTGTGGAAGGTTGGTGACAAGTGATCGATCTTAGTCGAGAAGATGTGAGAGCGTTGTAGTTCAGGTATGAGCAGATTCAAGTGGTTATATGGTGAGTTGGTTGTAATAGTAGTAGTAGTAGTAAGGTAGAGGAGTAGTAGTAGGAGGGGTTATAGTAGGAGTTGTTATTGTTCTTGTTGATGATGGTGATAGATGATATTAGCTCTCAAGATCCGGATGCCTCCCCGACTTATATATCTGGTCATCCTAAGCACCTGTTACATTGAATCAAGATCCATGTCCCTGGTTCCCGTACGGCGTCCAGAGAGATGGGTCGGCAACGGAAGCCTAGGCCTCTGGCAGACGAAGAGAGCAATGACATCTTGGGGGTGCTGCTGCGGTTCACGCCAAGTATGGTGGGTACACATCAGCCTCGACTCGAGTCAACCTAGTTGAGCCGAAAGGGATCGCGACCCAGAGTATCAGCGCCCACGGCAAGTTACCGAAGGGTAACCAGGGTGGTGTATCTGAAGTCAGGTACTTGGTGTCTATAGGCAGTGGTCCGGTGAGGCAACGAGGCCGTCAGCCAAATTTCCAAACTAAGTATACGTCGTGTTCGTCATGGGGTGTTTTAGTTTCAATCCAAATTTGGTAATAAGCAAGAGTCGATGCCGCATTGGCACGCGATACGGTAGTGCCGCAGACAGACAGACTGACTGACTGACTGACTGAGAGAGAGACAGAGAAGTACCCATGTATCGGTATGTAAGTAGACCAGATTAGACCAGACGATGACGAGGGGTGTGTGGGAATGAGATGGGCAGGGAAGGCGTCGTCGAGGAAAAACGGATGGCAGATGGGAGATGTGAAAAAGAAAGAGAGGGTGTGTGGCTATCTGACGTGACTCTCCCTGCTACGCTACGGCGTTTCGACACAGAATGTGCAACATGTTTATCACCGCTGCTATGCATGGAATCATTATGGAAGACCCGTTTGTAGCTGCAGAGAAAACTTCGAGAATGGCAGGGGTCCAGCGGGCCCGTGGTGTACCAATGGCGGGTGCATAGGGTGCCAGTGTGTTACCAGTGTGTTGCCAGTGTGTTGCCAGTGGGTGCCATTGTGCCTCTTGACAGCGTGGGACCCCCCTGTACCTTAGTTGTAGTCAGTCCTATTTTGGGGGCCGCGCTGCTGCACCAGCGGCCTTGGTCGGCGCTTTCTTGGTGGACTTTGGTGAGCTCGTACCTTAAAGGGGTCCCATATTTCTAGGGCTTAGCGAAAGACATTCTGCGCTGAAAATCACCTGTACCTTACTTTAGCTACCTGCCAGTTGGTGGACACACACGCTCTTCACATCGTACTGCAGGCCATCGCCTACCTACCTGGTACCCAATACAACTCTTACTGCTGGATCTCGCTGTAGATATGCCTTTTTCCATAAGCCACGTGGGTGATGTTATTTACGTATACCATCTGCATCCAGATCTGTATCGCTACCAACGCACATGTCTAGCATTGACTGCAACCTCCTGACTTGAGTATATCACCGATATGTCCAGAGGAAGTTTAGATAGTATCGGTCTTTGTGAATAGTGACTCCAAATTAAAGTATCAACTAAAACTTTGATATCAACTTTAGTAAGTACCATACTCTACCTCGACACTAGCAGTAATGACAGGGCGGGATAAGCGTATAACTAAAGTCTGAGTCCCATATCAACTAACCGCAATTGTGCATACAGCACAGCCTCTGTGGCCACATATCACCGACTAAGACACGCCTATTACTCATCATGAGAGAGTATGAATGAATGATACGGGTAGATACAATGTTACCTGTGCTGTGTATACTTGCATCCACACACATATGCACGCCGTTGGAGATGTCAACCAACGTAAGAAAGAAGGAAAGGAAAAAAAAGAAAACTAGGTGATACCGGGTCATAATAATAAAAATCGCCATCCGCACAGGAGGGTATAGCCTCAATCTGTATCCAGCATGGTAGTTATGCAGATCAATCTGACATCTTTGGACGATGCGACCCTCTACTACAACCTCACAAAGTACCGAAACGCCGAAGGACCTACACAGTAGGTATGAGTCGGGTATGAGTCTACAACGTACAGAACAGAATCATCTACTATATTCCGGAATACGCCATTCTCCCGTGATAGAACGACCCTCGCTCTTAACCGAAGTTACTTGAGTAAGTATGCAGTATATCATTTATCCATTATCACCAGTTGCCTGCCTGCAACACACAGCATTTACTGTACCAAGTCTGCCTGTGTTACGTAGCATGGCCCGTTCGCTCCACTGTTTTTCCCTTATATTTGACTTCGCCGATGAGCATGACTGCACTCGCTCGGACTTAGCTCAATCAGAAATAAACCTGGCCGGGAGTCTGCACTAGTAATAAATTCATTTCGTATTCGACTTTTCATTCGTCTAAACCTGATCTCAAGCTGACGCATTTGGCTCGAACCCACATGCTTGGCAGCGATTTGGGATGCTGGTATAAGTCCCCAACCGAGTGATGGACAAGTACCTAAATCTTACCCTGCTCGGTTAGTCGGGGAGCTGACGAGATTCACGAACAGTGATTATATTCCCCAATGCAACCCCTTCCATGCAACTCTTTGCAGCTGCTACTAACTGTACCGCCATGACGGGTCGGTTATAGCGTCTCTCAAAACCGCACAATCGGGATAATGCAGCATTCGACCTCGAACTCGCATCCAGATATGTGAGCACGGAATGAATACAAATAACTACTAACAGACATATAACAGATTCAACATTCGCCCGTACAATCCGGCTGCCTGATTTTTCTCTTCATCATCATCGCTGTCAACGCCGCATCGTTTACATGTTTAGATAGCTGCATGTCGGCATCATCTGCCATACTTAGTAGCAGTAAGTAGGCGCATATCTTTAGTACAGTACCGACACCTACTTGCTGCTAGTCCGAGTCTCGAAATAGCCATCTCTCTCACACACGCCCCGTTACCGTGTATATGTGTACCCATCCATGCCAAGAGTCCGCATTCCGCAAGGCACCAACCTGCTCTTAACGGGCCGTTTACTATTTTCTCTGTGCGAATCACGGGCGGCCGTAGCACTTGTTCTGACCACAGTACCAATATGATCGGCCGTCAACGTTGTCAACGTTTTTTCTTTCAAAACCCTATACCAAGCTCTCTGCCTCAAGCCTCCCGTCCCAATTAGAACCCTAGTGACAACGCGAGGACCCAGACCGAGCGGACTGCTCGGCAATGGCCGAGGGGTCTCCTCGAGTAAACAAGGTGAAGAGAGAAACTGTAATTATGAGATGTGGATGCGGATGACTCCCTTCTCTCCACTATACCTACAACGCATACACTACACTATCCCTTCGTTTCTAGATACCCTCGCTCTACACTAACCCCATCGTCAAATCTCTTGGCCGGAACCAACCGGGACCAACCCGGTCTTCTGTGACGCTCGCCCACTTGGGGTGTCGGGGACCCGATCCCCTTCGTCATTTGGACAGCGAATGAGTCACCCACTGACCCTAACCTAACCAAATAGTGTAGTCCGCGTTAGTGTAGAGTCCCAACTACCAATCCCGCTGAATCCGATATAAGTGGGTAATCCAGGTTCACCGGGTTCCGACTTTGCGGTAGCGATGGTGAAAGCCACATGGCCTAAGCCATACAACTCCTGCACCAACTGTTCAGGTGATTGATGGATGAAGGGGGGTTTTGCCCGGCAATAAGGAGGTGTGTAGATAGGCAAAGTAGTTGACTTGAGTCTCCATTGGCAGAAGGGTTAGAAGGAGAAAACCAAACCCCCCCCCCCCCCCCCCGAAACAGATCACGATGCCGATACCCATACCCGTCAAAGCAAGACATGATGTTTCGAGTCATAGGAGCTGTCAAAGCGGTGTTACGGTCCGAGTGCAACATGAGCGCATCCTGCAGCTCAAGGTCAGGAACATCATGTCGCAGATGCTCGAGATCGTTGCAGGCATGTTCAGCATCAATCAACAGCCAAGCAACACCAAGCAACATTGGAACCAAAAGAGCACCCACAATTGACCGAGTTGCACTGCACTGCAGTGATGCGCAGCCACCACGGCGAGCACCAATGCAAGCCGACGTTCAGTAGTGCAGGGCTGCCACGAGCTTGTCGATCAACCAAACCCCACTCCCAACTCCTACAGTTTCCATTATCGAGAGATGCCCATTGTTTCTGCCCATGTTCATGACCCAAATTGGGGAGAGGAGGACCCGCCGTAAGCACTACTCGGCCGCCTTGGCTTGAAGGTCGAATAAGACTTGGCAAGAGATGCCAAAAAACGGTCCCTTGGCAACTATTTTTGTAATTTTGTATTCCCCGGCTCGTACCGCTGAATTTAGAGCCAATGGTCTTGCGGCCCACTAGCGTGGTACCGGCACCGCCCATCCGCCGCCGGACTCTTGTCTGTGAGCGTGACTGATTATACGGTACACTACGAGGCTCTTAAGTTCTACGTACCCAGTCTAGTGTATCCGTGCATTGTTCTGTACGTATCTGTGAACAGATGTGTGTGAGATGTGTTATGTACGAAGGTTGGTGGGTATCGTCGTCGGTGGGTTTCCACATAATCAGCACCAGGACATGGTATTCAATCTGACACCATATCATCAATCTGGGACCGTTACCATACTTCCACGGTAATCAAAACGAACTCCGATGTTATTCAGATCGTTGGCTCCGTTCTCTAACCCACCCGCTCTCACGCTACACCCCCATGCCCGAGACGTGGGGGAAGCGTATAACCTAAGAATATACTACTTCCACTAGCACCACCACCACTGCTCTGATTATAAACTCTTCTTAGGTGAGATAAACTAGTCCCTGCAGACAACAACATGCCGAGAAAAAGGCGTGCGTACGTGCGAGTGAGTGAGTTTAGACTCTCTCTTGCCTATCTTTTGAGGCTATATCCATCTCACTCACCTCCTTAGCGCTCTTCCGAACATAAGCAGCCTCGCAGATCAGGAAAGATTAGTATACTAACTCTCTACTTTTTTCTCGGCGTCTCCAATTCGCTACCGGCCGCGGCTTCATGCTACTCAATGCCGTGAACTTGGATTTGAAATCCAAAACAAAAGCGTCGATCAATCGAAAGCAACGTTGTGACGATGACGAGACAGCTTTGCGAAATGCGTGATTGCGTCAGCAAGAAAAAAAAGAGGAGATCAACAACTGCATAATATCTATCATATGGAAACTCTTAGAACTGCCTGTGATATACTAACTCTAATAACTCTAGCAACAGCTTGTTTCTTGGAGAAGAAAAGAATCGGCAAGGTGTGGTTACGTCCCCAATTGGTGCTTCAAGTACCCGGCTAATTGCGCATCTAGGTTACGCAGAGCTGTCCTTGGATAAATTCATATTCCCCCCCAGCTACGTCTTCGCGGTTTCGCTGAATGCCGACGGGGAAAGGCGCGAATCGCCGAAGTACGAAAATACGTAACCTGGGGAAGACAAACGGAAAGCTATTCTACGTGGTCTGCATACAGTGCGATAGGGCAGAATTCAACCATGAGTCAAATCTTGAAGGGAAAACATGCGCAATATGGTCGGTTTAGGTAGGTACGTACGTCCGCCTAGAAGTCTCTGTGCTCTCGCTACCATACATTTACAGCGCCTCGCATAAACGCTCTTGGCTAGGGGTGGTTTATTGTTCTGGCGAAAGGAACGCTTGCTTGCTTAGGGAAAATAAAAAAATAGGTAGCGAACGAACCCTTGTCTAGACTCCCCTTAAGCAGGTAGCATCGTCTGTGGAGTCACAATAGGCAGAGGTTTTTTTCCCGGCCTTGCTTCTCGGTGAACCTTTCTGGGCATTGATGCTTAAGGATTCATTGATGATGAGATATAGACTGGAAAATGTTTTATAAGCAAATGGGAGCGTTTCGAGAAGACATGGGGATAGTCACGATGTATTGACGTCTACCACGTAATAGCGGCCAATGTAGCCGCATGGGCTGAAATTTGATATTCAAAAAAAACCGTTCGATATACACTGTCCAATCGATATCTGCACAAAGATAACGAATCTGCAAGGATAGGACCAATTTACGAGCACGTGAATTCGAAATTACAATTCCTTACATGTTCTATTGAACGAGAAGGGTAATTTTTGTTGCTAATTTCTTCCTCGATGCGTGTTTTCTTTCTATTCTGCGCATTTCATATCCTATGTTTGTGTTTTTTTCCACATGTAATAAATATAGTAGCAATGAGAGAGAAAATTATCGTCCGATATCTCTTTTGAAAGAATAACCTAGCGTTTGTCTTGTGCGCCCGTTTGTATCCGTTTCAGAGATTTATTGTATTCCCCGAGAGAGAAACAGGATAGCCACAATAAGGACAGAATTATTTTCGGCTTCAGATAGATAGAGTGTTTTTGTGTTTCAACCTTCTGGTCCTACCCCTTACTCACCCACCCCCAGAGTCAGGATAATAAACGTGTACGACGTGAACCGTATGCATCGTTCCAAGTACGCCGTCGTAACGTTCTTGTTTGTCGTACAAATCGAGGACTCGCCACACGGTTACACGACGGCTTTCCAGATCAGGCGATGAAATCAGGTTTGAACACCGAGCTAGCCAGTTAACTTTTTCGCACGTCTTAATCTTTGTACTTTTATGTATTGAATGTCTCACAATCTTTCTATTGTATATGTTTGTTACACCACGAAGCCGACAGTTGGCCTGACTCGAACCATCTATCATCTTGTCTTGTCACTTTCAACGTCGTGCAGCTACGGGGTTGGAAAAGGCTGAAATGGAGGCTTGGATCTTTGTCTTGCCCCGTGTATGTTATCCCACGTGGCTCGGCGCTTTAGAACGTTCGATTATCTCCTCCTGTGTATGCAGCCCCGAGACAAATTCAAAACGACACAATACGAAACAAGTAGAATTCGGAACGAAACGAAATAAATAACAGTTGCGATCTTGTGTGTCCGGGGCTAAATAGATAGGAAGGTAAGGTAGGCGTCCCGCAAGCGTCGTATATGCGATATGACGTCGAGGCTAATACACCTCTATCTAGGACTGCAGCGTAGTATCGCGGGATTGTATTGGTGTAGTGTGTGGTGGTGTAGTGTAGTAGTCTATAGTTGAGGCTGAAATGGTAAGGCCTTTGCATCTGGGCTCTGTCGTACGGGGGAAGGTGATTGAAGGCGTTTTCTTTGGTTACATCGCTCTTCATATTCTTTCCGTTTTCTTCCAATCTAATTTCTCTATTCTGCGCCAATAGTATATATTTAACTCCTTTTATTGCTTCCTTTACGCACAGTACAGTAGATATATACTTTATTTCAAACGTACACAAGGGTAGGTTTTGTTCCCGTCTTTAAACGACCCTTTCGGTGTGTTTCACTGCTCTCCTATGTAACGCAACCGAAGTGTCCGAGTGAAGTTGGCTCTGTGCAACTCTAGATAAACTTGATTTTCCTTAATGATTGTTGTTACTGCTTGCTGTGTAAGGTTACTAAGCCCAGATATCGATACACTAGTACCCTGAACGCTCCTTGGCTAGCAATCATGTGCTCCCTCGGTTGCGAAAGCCGGTGGGAAGGCTGGCTACTGTCAATGTTTCAGTTTTTCACACTATCTATATCACGCACGATATAGCTCTTTTACTTTGTTAGGTATTTCCGTTCGGGAATGTTTCTTTGCCCAAGTGCACTAGGTCAGGGAAGGGACAACCCCTCCCCCTTTTTTGTCTTTGCTTACATACATTCCCCTCCTTCAATCGACAAGATCTGCACTACGGCATCTACTGTGCATGTGCGTGGGGACCTTAACGGCTTCAACGGCTTTTCGAGTCGAGTGTGGCTTGCGCAACGCAACGCAACGCAACGACAAGAGACCCGAGGCTCGTGCTGTAGCGAGAGTTACACGAGACCAGTCGACGCAATCACCCGATCTGCACGGCTCCGACTTCTCAGCCGGAATCCTATGGGCTTCTTCTAAGTGCTTAGCTAGGCATTCTCGTCCATTGACGTATCTTTGTTCGAGTCTTCCTTCAGGGCGCAAAAAGGGTGTGTGTGGTGTGAATCTATCTATCTAGCTGCCTGTATGTCTAGCTGTGGTGTAATGCAGCGTCATACCTCATATCCCCGGTTCTCGGCTCGAATCGCGATTCGAACAGAGTTTCCAGCTGGCGTCACCAAGAGAAAGGAGGGGGAAACAGTTCAATTCGGCCCCCAAAACGTCTTCATTCTGCCCTGTCTCTTGCCTTGTTCTATACATATACGTGGTTGTGAGCTAGTAAAAGGGACCTAGTCAGGTAACTCTTGGCAGACTAGCCCGGCAGGGGCCTCACGATACTTCTATTTCGCTCTCGTTACCTGCTCGGAAAAACTCCCATAGTGGGCCTCACGGCTATGCCAAGCGTGTGTACATGTCAAGACACCGCTTATAGGGGTTAGGAGAGTACTGTCTTTGCGTTGCTGGCGGGGAACGGTGGGAAGGTATACTAAATATTGTTATCGTTTTATTTTGGTTTTGGAATCCTTTTTCTGATATTATTTTACAATTTGGGGGCCGGTTTCATTTCGGTACGTGCCGCTATGTATGTTGCTCGACCAGGCTTGGCTCTGCGTGCGTGGACCTGGAAATTACTTGCCGAGAGCTTACCTACCACGGCGTTCCATTTTGAAGAAGGGGGGTTATGGGGGAAGGGGGAAAGGAGATATCTAGATGTCTACTGTATGTAACTGTAGATGAAGTCTCTTGTTCTAGCCCCAGCAGCTGGTATCCTACCTAGATATGTATGTAGGAGCGCCTTACCGAAGGCTTGGTAAGGACCTACATATGGACGCTACCCAAGAGAACCGGGGGTGGGAAGGGGGGTGTTTGGTACCTACGCTGTGGAATGCCGTGTGTAATGTGAGCTGCGTGTGAGAACACCAGTAAGTCAACAGTGTAGGCGTGCCCATATACAGTAAGTACCTATGGTAGCGTTGGATGTGGATATCGTGAAGTTTGGGATGTGACGAAGGCCAGGCAGGTACCGTCAAGTCATGTGCAAGGCATCTCATTACTACGATCTACATGCTTGCCCAACTATGTACCAGCTGCATGGTCCAAAATAATGTTAGCACTAATGTTAGTGTAGTAGGTCTTTTTTTATATTATTATTATTATTATAAGTAGTAATATTATAACACGTGCTGATGTGTTATCACCCCTCCCTTGGCATGGCATGGCTGGTTGGTTGGTTGGTTGGCTCAACTGGCTACCGGCGGATGAGACAGCGCCGCACAGGACGTTGCGGATGCAAGAAAGAATAGGAGAGGGAGGGAGATGGGGGCTTGACCGACATACGAAGCTAGCAGTTGTTTGGGCGCGCCCGATTGTCATGAAGTCATGCCATTTCATCCCGTAACGGCTCAGGCCGTATCGTGTTGCTTGGTTGTCTTGCGCTCTCGTGTGTCGATGTGGCGGCCATATCCATGTAATTACTTACTGACTTCGGCGATATATTAACGATGCATCGGCTGTTGATATGAGTAACGAGGGGCTCCGGACGGACACGCCTATTAGGCGTTACTACCTGATCGTGGAGACATCGCTGGGGACACGGAGAGGCCTTGATGAGTGCGCTGAGTGTGTCCGGACAACATGCCGCGTTTGGTTACAAGGCTCAATATCACTGGTCGACAGCAGCCATAGCCGACTTCAACAATAATCGTTCACCGCCGCCGGTTGCCGCACCCCAGCAAAGCGCAATAGGCTATGTACGATGTATGTAGGGAGGGTTACTGCTCACTCACCGATCCGACTCATTCGCCATTCTCTCTAACCTTTACCGCCTATTTCTGCACTGCCTTCTTATTGTTACCGACGTATCAGCAAATAATTCTTATCATTCCCTTCTTTAATTCTTTTCTTCTAGGGCTTGATTGTCGTGTTTCTATCTCCTGTCTCGTGAAAAGACCCTGGAATTGTGGCATGCTTTACTGTCGCGATTGTCACGTAACGTTGTAGTGTAGCTTGCCATGCATCGGGTATGATCCAGCTCTGCGATGGTGAAGCTGAAAAAGATCCCTATGTTGGCCACCTAATTAATTCCGGCTAGGAGGGGTAGGCGAGGTAGGCATCTGTTGACTCGTACTCTTCCCACCTATGAAAGCTGCTTCTACACTAGAATAACCGCCGACACATACGCTTCACGGTAGAACCTTTGATACTTTTTTTTTTCCTTCACACCCTCCCGGTCATTCCTACACGGGCAAGAAAACCTATTAATGCGCATCTTGGTAGGTAGATATCTCAAGGACTCTCATGCGCTCGGCGTGCGTGCGGCCGTATCTGCCTCGCTCTGCCTCGTCTCGCCAGTCCTACCTGAATTTATTTATTTTCCTATCCTACCTACCGTTGCATCATGTTCTTCTGTCCTGTGTTGTCTGTCCCTTGGCTGTGCTATTCGTGTAGGTAGGGGATTTACTCATCTTCCAATCCGATGAACCCCTCGCTTCTTATTTCCTCTCTTGGCGCTATCCGCCAAGATATCTCCTATTGAAGGAGTTGTGCTGCCCTGTAGCATGTCGTGATGGTATACAATCGCCAGCAAGGCCAATCAAAGGAAAATTCATAAATACATTGCAGCAACCGAGGTATTATTTTCCGAGTCGCACAACGTTGAGCTGATCGGACATATACCGAGGTTGAGGTGTCACTTCGCTTCCACACGCAGTATACCTAACTCCTGGCTCAGCTGCGCACACTCGTGCACGTACGGCATGACTAAATATACCGCGTATATTCTTCCGCGAGACAAAGCGCATCTTTCGCTTCGCTGCCTAGTAGCCGGCGCATAACGAATAGAAAAGCTGGAAACGTTACCCGGACGAGGAGTAAGTAGGCGATGCAGGCACCTGTTGAGGAGTCACGAGACGTCTCAAAGGAACGATCCCACCCGGCTCCCGAGTCAAGCTGGAACGCAGGACACCGGGGAAAATATCCGTCTTCGCGCATCTGGTTCGTGGGCTCTCCAAGACCGCGTGCGAGGTTTGGGTTGTTCCTCGGCCGTCCTTGGGTTGCGACAGGCGCACAGACGGAATGTTAAGCAGCCTTGCCTCGTGCACTGCTTGTCTCGTCAAGGGCCGATTGACTAACTGACTGACGGGTTGATTGACCGAATACCTAAATAGTCTGGTTTGTCTTGGGGTGGCTTGTCGACTCATGATTTTCAATTCCTTGGCTTCTTCTTTTCTACATACTGGGTGGATATACGACGCTATGGTGGGTGGTTCCGGGCCTGGGTATCGGGGTCCTGTGGCGCAGCTCTACTTTTTCGGTAAGGTGTACATGGGAGGTATTGGTCGCCTTGTCGATTCCTTCACCACTTCAATGTATGTATTGGGTGCCCGTGTCTTGGAATCACAAATGGCTTTGTAATGAGATATCTTTGGGATCAAGGTTAGATGATGTAGTCAGCGAGGTTTTAGGCTACATGCGCAATTCGGTCGAACGGCCTGCGTCGCTTCTCGATCCTGTTTCCCTTGTAACCCATCCGCGGAGCAGGGGAAGGAGTCAAATCCCTCACTGAACATGTTCATGCTTCTTTCACCTCGTTCTCTGCCGTGATGCCTTATCGCCAGCGGAAATATTATTACGGTATTGTAGTTGGTTTAGATTGGCGGGCATTGAAACTCGGAGGTTGTCTTGTGGCGTAGTTGTATAGTGCATGGAAATATACTACAAGATCATGATCTGTTCCCGTGCTGTACCTTTGAATCGCAACTTTGGGTAGGATAGGGATCTATACTTGCAAGCCATTATACGGTCAAGGAACTAGCATTGAAATTTTGACGTTGGCTCTTCCTAGTTGAGGTTTGCGTGACAGAGCAACTTCGCATGATCTGAAACACTACTAGAAGATCCTCTCGTAGGTTTGTAATGACAAATCGAGATCCACTAGATGACCCTTTGTCAAGCTGCGTTATATGTTGCAGATATATGGTGATGTTAAATAGGTCACGCCTAGACTCACGCCGACGAGAAGGTGGTTTTTAACGAGACAAAGTTCATATATACGAAACATGGGTATCAAATGCTATCTCCTGCAGTAGTAGTTTCGGTCCCAAAACGCCGTATGTTGCACACTTTGAGAATGCATAATCATCACTTTCCTCCTGACTGGCAAATGGCGATATCGCACGACGCTTGCTTAGCTTTCTTCCTTCGTGGGGTCCTAGCCTCCTTGGTAGATTTCTTGTTGGTCGTGCCGTCTCTGTCGCCCTACGAGGAGGTCGGCGTCTGACCAGTTTTGCTCTTCTTCCGCTTGAGTTTGGATGTGCCACTGGTAGGAGTCTTGGGAGTCTTTTCTCCAGATTTGGTGTTTCCGTCTTTCGTCTTTTTGCCGCCAAGGTCTAGGATCGATGTGCTCTTGAAAGTGGTGTTGAGCGCTGTGATGCCTGGAACTTGAAGCTTGTTTGTTCGTCCTGTCTTGCTCAGGTTGAAAGCACCTGGTTTGCCCGTGATGGGGTTCTCGTTCTCATAATCGTCGCCAGACTGTAAATGAACCAGCATAGAATGCTCTGCGTGCCGCACCAAATCAAATGTCGATAAGCCCGGGTCTGCTTTCTTTAATTGGGAAGCACCTGCGTTTTTGCTCGAAGCAGCCGCTTCGTCGGGCCGTGGCGTTGTTTCCTTGGATTCTGCGGCGTTTCGGGGACGAGAATTGGGGAGCGTCTGCGGCATCTTGTATACATGACCCTGAGAGGGTGACCAGATGCGTGCTTCATCTACCGCTGGAAAGCATTTATTTAGAGAGGAAGAGATGGTTGTCTGATTGAAGAGTGTTAGCATATATTGCCCTCCCCGATCCAGACTGCTGTTACGCTCTGTTGAATGGGAGTAGAACCTACCATTCGAAAGCTTAGGACCTGAGCCAGAGTAGGCGCCATATAAATGTTTTCTCCCACTATATAGTAGGTAGCGTGTACGGTTATCTCGTCCTCAGGATCACGCTTCCGCCGAGTTTGCTTGCGGATAACCCAAACACCGGTGCCAGTCCCGGGTGCAGACTCGGCAGGCTCTTGAGCGACGATGAATTCGAGGCCAGACATCTCCCGGAGTCGGCCTTCAAATGCCTCGCGCGTCTGTATCAGGTGGAACATGGCCGGGTTGAACATAGCTTGGCTGGCCAGCACGGCATTGTTCGAGGTCGGATCGAAGAAGGGCGACTGTGCGAAGTAAAAAAGCACCGAGTTACTGTGAATCCCTTGCATCTGCTGCACTGACAGTGGGTGGCGCCACTGGATCTCGTCCAGAGGTGGCTCATTTTGTGAAGCCATACTCGGCACCTCAGTGACGGGAATGCCAATGGGAAGTCGGATGCGAGGCAAGTGACAACAGTAGAGAGGCTGTACGTAGGTCCAGGTTCCGTCCCGCCCCGTCGAACTGTTAGCTCGTGATGTCTATCGGGGATATCTGCAGGGGGACAAAGAACTCCGAGTATATGCGGTGAAGCTGGAGACTTTGTGGTATTCGATGCGCACAGCCGTCCAAGTTGGCGGTGGTTTTCGTGAGGTTAACGGTTGCTATGTATTGTTTACATGGTAAGTGACTGAACTCTCTGGAGAAGAGATGTTGAAGCTTTAGTGGAACGCAATCGTCAATGAACAGGGGGTACCCATGCGCCATGGTTCTGGCGGGGCAGGCAACTGAACGGGCTCTGGAATGGGGCTTAATGGATCCATTGGGCTCTAGCCTTAACCAGGCGTAGCTAGCATCTCTTAGGTATCTTCTTACCTCCAGCTACCGACCTGGTCTCTACCTACTTACTCGCCTATCTTAGTGACGGTATCCAATTCCAGAACTTCCATCGTTCTAATTGTCCATTTCCAACATTCCCATCAAACGACCGTGTATTTTGCACTATATCACTCCACCGAACGCTCAAAACCACATAAAGCCGGCTTATCTGGATCCTGCCAGCTTGTAGCATACGCCATATCTCTTCCTCATGGATCTCGTCTCGGGCATCCGCAAATCGGGGTCGCGCGGCGGAGTCAATTTCAGCTGGGAGGATGTTACGACCTCTGCTCACCGTGAGAATTACCTTGGACACAGCTTGAAAGCCCCCGTAGGGCGTTGGCAAAAAGGGAAGGACCTCAACTGGTACGCCAAAGCCGATGCCGCAGACGCGTCCTCCAATGAGACACCAGAAGAGCAAGCTGCTCGTGAGCGGAGGGAGGAGCTGAAGAAGATCAAGGAGGCAGAGGAGGATGCATTGGCTCGCGCTCTAGGACTTCCCGTAGCCCCGAGAAATGTCACTGGAGCGAATGCGGTGGATGTCGGAGGATCGCGAAATCAGAACAATCCCGCGCCTGAGGCGGAAGACTCCAAGCCAGAGGAGGACCGCCCGCGGCCATCGAAGAACCACGTAGATTCAGAGAGGCGGCACAGACGGAGGCATCGAAGCCGAAGCCATAATCGCAGTCGCAGTCGCAGTCGCAGCCGAGATGGAGAACGGAGAGGACGCCGTCATCGCGACCGTGAGCCAGACCGGGCCAGGCGTCGTGATGTGTCTCCGGGTGCAAGATATGATGCGCATCGTTCTCGCCCAGCAGACTATAGAGACGGCAGACACGACCATCACAAGCGGAGGGATTACAGTCGCGACAGAGATTCACATAGGCCCGAGGGATCATACAGAGCGGCTCGACATAGAAGCCGTAGTATCGAAGATCCCGAGTACAGGAAATCTCACAGAGAACGTCATAGGTCTAGGTCCAGGTCCAGAGACGGAAGAAGAGGCAGGAGCCCTCCGCGTTACCGAAGAAATAGCCGGGAAAGAAATTAATTACAGTCCAGGGGTTTTATTTTATATCTAATAAATATGACTGATGAATCTATTCATTTCGACAGAGCTGAAGCCAATGGGATCAGAGGATTTGCTAACCAAAAGCCCGGAGGTATCCCTTTGAGCCCTGGGTTAGGGGACGGTTAGGGGACATTATGCTGGTCAGAGCCTCGCATAACTTTCTGACAGGGGTTTCAGGCCACGCTCGATGGAAATTGATAACTTTACTACAAGGCACGTGCTTGGGTGAATATGCAGTAGCACTATTACGTTGGAGAGATTCGTAATTGGGATGGCATCTTGGTTTCATCCTTACTACCTAAGTAGGTAGGTGAGTAGGTAGGGGAGTAGGGACGAGGTTAGGTACCTAAAGGTTAGCACCTCCTTATCGGCTATCTAAGTACCTACCCCACGAATTTCAGTGAGGTTACTGCACGACTTAACGGGCCTCGAGTCTCGACTCGGCCGGCAACACTGCCTAAGGAAACGCCTTTAGTGCTGTCGAGGCAGTGCACAACTGTAGGTCCTGCGCCGCCTTATAAGTGTCAGCTACCTAGTACCTACTATAGGTAGGTACCTAGTAGGTAGTGTAGGTACCAACCACCTGAGCAGTTACCTTCGATTTGATGCAGCTGCACTTATCGAGATAAGATCGTAGGCCACCAAGATGCAGGTAGGGTACCGTAGGTAGGTACCGTAGGTAGGTACCAGCTCGAATGTGATACTACCCCATCGAGTGGTATTTCTTGAGACAACCAGACTCCGTCATCAATCGAGCCTCAGCTGGGACTGGGACCATGGTATTTCCATTGACGGTACCGACCTAACCCGACATTTACACGCGCGTGGCGGCCTTTGTCACTCTTTCAATAATTCCTTCTCGCTCACTGTCCAGGGCCATCTTCACTTTGTCGGTGAAGCTTCACTGCGTTTCCATTCTTGTATTGCCTCGAACTATATAGCCTACTCCATGACGACTGTTGTTTAGAGTTGTGGGATGCCTGCCTACCAAGCGAGATCCTTCTTCAGCCAAGCGTCAGCCTTGCCACCCACCATTTCATCTCCTATCCCTAGCTCTCGATCACACATAAGGACTATTGGTCCCCGGTCTGACCACACGGGGAGCTAGCCGTCTCTCTACTTGCTGCGGACCATCGACTGAAGCTATTATTAATTAATAACGGTGTGCATCAACGGGGACATCGCATACTGTAACAATACGCGATGGATTTCGAAAGACTACGGGCGGCCGCCCTGAAGGACGGAGGAGATGAGGAAGCAGTCACCGTCGATACTCGAGCCCTGATCGACAAGGTACTTGCGAGGTACTCTGGAGAATGGACGACCCTACGAGAACTTATTCAGAACGCCGCCGACGCACAAGCGACAACTGTCAAGATAAAATGGGAGACTCTGCCCTCCACCCAAGTACCCCTTCCAACGACGGCCGACCGATCCGAGATATTGAAGCATGTCATTACAAATCATACACTTCGCCGTCTTGTCGTCCAAAATAACGGCCAGCCTTTCACCAAGACAGACTGGGGGAGGCTGAAAAGGATAGCTGAAGGAAACCCGGACGAGACCAAGATTGGTGCGTTTGGTGTGGGATTCTATAGTGTCTTTGCGGACTGCGAGGAGCCCTTTGTCAGTTCAGGCAACGAGGCCATGGCCTTCTACTGGAAGGGAAACGCCCTCTTCACGAGAAAGTTGTCGCTCCCCGAGGACCAATGCAGTCCGGATACTGCCTTTGTTCTTGATTACCGGAATACTACCACCACGTTACCCAATCTACTCTCCGTGGGCCAATTCTTAGCAACAAGTCTGACATTTGTGGCATTGGAACACATCGAATTCTGGATAGATGATTACAAGATCCTTTCCTTGCAAAAGAAATCCAGTCCCAGCATGAATATGACCATACCCCGAGACATGGATATGACGACAAGAGAACGTCTCATGACGGTCCGGAGTGTTGAACGCTCGAGCGCCCAAATTGACGCTTCTTACATGAGCGCTATAGGATGGAAGCCTCAGGCTGCCGCGGCGAAAAGTGAGGCTTACGGGTTGGGGACTTCCGAAATGCCCTCACTTCGAAGCTTTTTTTCCAGACTTACCGCGAGCACTACAAAAGTCACAAAGGCCGCGAGAGAGGAAAAAGCTGCCCAGGCTGCTATATCCGAGGATGTTACTGTAACATCTACATCCACGATTTTTCTTCGGGTCACTACAGGCGAAATCAAGACATCTGTCACATCAAGCTTCTCGTCCGAATTAGAAAGGGCAACGAAGAAGCCTCCGCCAAAGGCTACAAAACTATCCATCTTGACATCATCATACGACGAAACAGAGGCGTCTGGAAGCTCACAAGGGCCAGGCCCCGTATCTGCGGCCACCGATGTATTTGCTTCCGTGCTCCCAAGTAAAAAGGGCGGACGAATATTTATCGGATTTCCAACCACTCAGACAACTGGTGGTGGCATGCACATATCTGCTCCGTCTGTCATCCCAACCGTAGAACGTGAAGCCATTGACTTGAACGCGAGATGGGTTCGGACATGGAATCTGGAAATGCTTCGAGCAGCAGGTATTATGACAAGGCTAGCTTTTGTGCACGAAATGATCGAACTTCAAGCAAAGCTACAAAGAGCTGCGGAAGCTGCGGGAACTACCATCACTTCAAAAGAGACCATGCAACTTATGCCAGAAGCTTTACATATCCTGAAAGCATTCACATTTGGTGACTCTACCCCAAGTGGTCACGTTTCGCAGACGATTGAGGAAGCTTTCTGGACGGCATATAGAAAGCCGTACGTGGAGATATATAGCACTCGCGGTGTACTTCCTACAAGCAAAGTCCGACTTGCCTCTCAGGAGCTTGAGAAGTTTGTCCAAGACATTGCTGTGGTCCCGCCTGAATTGGAAAAGGTCGGCTTTGTGCAAAAGTTGATCGACTTTGACCTCCTCTCGCAGATCACCATAGAGGATGTTCAGAAAGAGTTATCAACGAAACCCCTCACGGAAGCTCAGCTCCCTAACTTCATTCAATGGGTTGCGAAGAAAGCTTTACAAGATGACCTTGACTTGCAGACTCGAAACAAGCTGCTGGACGTAGCCGTTGCTGTGGTTAATAAAAAGGATGATCACGACCAAGGCGATATAATCGCACTTGGAAGTATCAAAAACTTTCTGGTAGTATCGAAGATTCCATCAGATTTGCCTATTCCTCCAACAACCATACCCTTCGAGTACACCAAAAGCTGCAGTATTCAAGAGCTGCGAGCACTGTCTTGGGAGCCCTTGGACCCCTCGCCCTGGATTGATTTCTTGATTGCAACTAGGTCGAGTCGACCTGCAGACCAAGACATGACTAGGTCTCCAGAATTTGCAACCCGAATTTTATCTGCGCTATCGAGGAGCTGGGACCAGCAGAGCCAAGTATCAAAGGATAAAATCGTGTCGCTACTCAAATCGCATACCGTTGTGCCCACCAAGTCAGGGATGAAGAAACCGATAGAGTCGTTCTTCCCATCTGTGAAGCTATTTGACGACCTCCCTATTATCGAATGTTCGAACTTGAAAGAGAAATTTCTGTCTGCACTTGGTGTCAGGAAGACGGTCGACCTCGACACGATCTTTAAACGTTTGCTGAGCCCATTTTCAGAAAAAGATAACACGGGGCAAGCAAAATGGAGCCATGTTGAGCTGATCAAGTATTTGGCATCGGTTCAGACGGATATACCCCCTGATGATTTCCTCAAGCTGAGGCAATCTAGGATTTGCCCTGCTGAGGCTGGCCCTGCAGGCAAAGAGTCGTCTCAAGCTACTACACAACTGTACCAGATCTCCGAATTGTACGAACCAAATCAGATACTGCGTTCCCTTAAATTGAAGATTATTCAGTGGCCTGGAAGTGGCTTGAGCTCGTGGTCGCCAGAGGCGAAATTCCTCAAGGCTCTTGGTCTGCGAGCGCACCCTTCCGCTCCCGAACTTGTGGAAATGATGTCTTCCCCAGACCAGCAATTACGTGAGAATGCCATGAGCTACTTTGTTACATTTCATCAGAAAAACGGCTATAGTGGATTTCCCATTGCCACCAGCACTCGGGCTTTTCTACCGCTCCAAGGAGATTCCAAGAAGCTCGTCACCCCAGCGAAATGCTTCACAAATGAAACCGCTGCTGTTTTGGGCTTTGACATTCTGAGAAGAGAACTCCACGGTGATGCGCAGAAATTTGGTGTGTCGCGAGACCCACCAATTAGTGACTGTATTCAGCGTTTAATCCACAGTCCACCAAACTCTCGCCGGGAAGCAATTCCTATCTTCCAATACTTTTCCAGCCGCATAAATGACCTGAGCAGTACAGCAATCAAGACACTCGGTGCCGCTAAGATTGTGCCTGTCACGCGGAAAACGCGGGAGTCGGGGGTACTAGCTTCATTACATGGCGATGAAAAGACCGGGCCGGTTATACATCTAATGCCACGTCAATGCTATCTCGGTAATTCCGCTATGTACGGCGATATATTCGATTTCGTTGATTTTGGTCAGTCCGCGAACTCGTTTCTCTCGGCTTGTGGCTCCAACAACGAGCCTACCAAACTGGAGATCGCCCAACTAGCGGCAGGAGAGCCGGCGCGACTTCTCAGCGTACTTCAGAGTCCTGACAAGTACCTCAGCTTACTGCGATCGCTTGCAGCAGATATGCTGACTATTAAAAGAGACAAGGAGCTATGGAGAAAGATGAAGTCTGCCTCATTTCTTCTAGCCTTCAAAGAAATTGCGAGCCCAAAAGGAAAAGCAACGGAACAAGACGAAGAAGAGGAAGTTGTTCGAACTTACCAGCTTGCGGCGCCTTCGGAAATAGTCATACTTGACGACTACATCAGCTACAGACTGTTCAAAGACCATCTAAAATGCGCCCCTGAAGAGGAGGCCCTCGAGTCCTTCTATCAAGCCCTTGGTTCCCCATCGCTCTCAGCAACAGTGCAAGAGGACTTGAGAGTGGGAGGCCATAGCGAGAAGCAGGATGGTGCGCTTTGGTTGCGTAAGCATGTGCTTGAACGGTCAAAGCTCTTTATCCACGAGTATACCAGGTACGGACGAGATGCCATCAAACATGATGCAAAATGGCTGGAGAAAAACCTGACGGTAGTAATCGTGCGTTCTGTTGCCCTTCGTCGGTCCCTTCGCACGTCGGGTCAATTCCACACTGAAAAAAGATCGGCCGCTAGTAGTCACACCCAGTCAGGATGGGTGCTTTATGTGGCCTCTGAATCATCTCGTCCAGATATGTACCAAGTTGGTCAGGCCATTTGTCAGCTCATTCTAAATCGACCGAGTCAACAGGCATATTTCTTTTTTGAGCCGTTTCTTAAACTAGATTTACTAGATTTGAGAGCGCGTGGGTACAACGTTGATCGTATCCTTCGGGCGAAAGCGGCGGAGGCCAGAATTGCAGAGGAAGAGAGACAAAGGGCTTTAGAGGAGGAACAGTCTCGAATTCGGGAACGAGAACAGGAGTTCATAAGGCAGACTCAAGCCGCAATGACTGGTACTGCGGCTGCGGCTGCGCGAGAACAAAACAACACCCCTCCCCCTCGCATGCCTGGTGGCTTTCACTCCCCAGGTGACCACGAGGAGCTGTCTTCAGTACTTCCGCCTCCACAGACTAGGAAAGGGGGTGGAATTCTGTCTAACCTATCGAAGAGATTCGGGTTCGATTACAACGACGAGCCCGACGAGAAGGAGAGGCTGAAGAACGTAGTCGGCTCCAGTCGTGATCCCAGGACGCCTGCACCCGGCGAACCATCGTCTTCCGGCTCAAGACCTGGCTCTAGATCTGGCAAGAATGAACAGGATGGCAAAGTCACTAACCCAGCAGTTGTGCAACAAAATTTGCTGAATGCAATCAAGTCATCACGGGCTTATGACTCGTCGTCCCTGTACTCTCCTCCAACAACTCGAGAGGTTAAGGAGCAGGCGACTTATTGTGACGATACAGCCGCCAAAGACCTGACCTTGTTAGCGGATGCTTCGAACGGAATGCGGGTATTCGTATCTTCCAACATACCCCATCTTCAAACGGGCACATTCCTGACCGCAAACCACACCGCGATCAACTCCTTCGCCACTCTTTTGAAGGACGTCGGCGAGGTGTATCGAATTCCCAGAAATGTTCTACACGTCTTTTACGACGAGAGTGGTAGTACCATCGCCTTCAATCGCAACGGCAGTATCTTCTGCAACTTGCGGTTCTACAAACAACTGCACGGAGATGGAAGAACTGGTGAAGATAGAGCTCACGCGGCTGTGTGGTGGTGGGTTGTACTTGCCCACGAACTTGCGCACAACATCATTGGGCCGCACAATGCGGACCATAGCTACTATACGTAAGTGCCTATCCAACCTTCGATGAATTAAAACTTGGTTATGTTTGAAGACTGACGCCACGATTACAGGGAGTCCTTCATCCAGCAGTACTTCCCGCAAATGATGATGAAAGCCACGACACTTCTCACTGACCCTTCGTTACCACGAGGTTTACTAGAGCCCTTGGAACCCGAAAGAAACGGGGCAACGGCGAGATCGGATGCGCCGCCACCGTATCGGGAGCATTAAAGAGAGCTGGCCCGATTCGTAAGAGGCGTTGCCGCCCGTGCGGGCGATGAGCGTATGTTCGACGTACCTAACTAGGTACCTTCCTACTTTGATCAGCACAATCATAATACCATTAGAGAGCCGGTGTTTTTTCTCCCGCCAATCGTCCCAGTCGAGATAAATATGGCTGTTTTCATTATACATAGATGAGCGCGGCGCATTGTGACTGTTGCTTACGGGATTACTATAGTGTTTCTGTGTTTTTGTTTGTGAGAGTTAGACTTGTATCTACTTATCTCCCTAGACCATTAGAGATGCGAAGCATATAGACTTTTGTAAAACAAAACATAGAGAATGAACATGAACTCTTCTCGGATCTGCTCAGACGGGATCTATATTGTTTTTGTGTAATGATTCAAATAGTTTTCTGCACTAGTGTTGACTGTCTGCCTGTTTTTATTATAGCACTATTATGATTAGCTCGCCAGGGGATATATCCCGTTCGCGGCGCCGCAGTATATTCCACCTGCACCAACAAATAAATCATACATTGATACGCTGCTTACGTTTAAAAGCCCCGCCGGGCGGCGAGTTCTTATGTGACTCGCTTCGCTCGAAGCTTCAGCGGAGGCATTGGCCTCCGTCCTGCCAATGTTTGCTGTGAATGACATCTATGATATACCCCGAACTAGTATAGTGTCATGCCTCCTATGGTATTAATTACTTAAGTAAGTACCTAAGTAAGGTCTTGCCTTTAACAACTAGGTCCCCTACATCAGGTACCTGCTCACCTTCAAAGTTGTTCATCATTCTGGTTTCCATCTTTTACAGCATTTAACGTCTTTACCCGCGTTATCCTTGCGAAGCCTCTTGCCACGGATTCTCTGCTGCAGTAAACATAAGGCAGCGCAATATGGGCAAGGCATATCTTCCCGGTATCTCCTAAAACTCTGGCGCCAAGTTTGTATGTACGCGGACTTAGCTGATTTCGCCGCCCTGTGCCTGGCAAATTGTGACCTATACTATGTTTGCCAAAGCCTTCTCTATAAGCTAATTAGGTTAAAAATCAATTAGAGACTTGAGGTCTCTTAGTCTATTACGCAATACATTAGAGGAAAGTTTAGAGCTCGCTCTTTGCGTTACAGACCTTTATCTTTAGCTTAGCAGCTCTCGCAACAAACAACTACCCCAGCTACTTCTCGTCTACAGCATATTAAAAGCCTACAACAATCTCCGATCAGTTCGCCTAATCAACTTATATCATATATAGAACTCGGCTATTTATAATTTCTAGGAATCACTACTCTATTTAAGCCTATTATAAAAACTTAAGTTCACTATACAAAATACATTATAATCATCTTATATCCCTAGCGTAGCAAATATAAATATTCTTGTTTTTACTAAGGCGTTTAATATAAGCACCCTCTTTAGCTTCACAATAATATTGCAAAAAAGCCTAAATAGCTTTTTGCCTACTATAGTCTTACTAACTCGCACTAATATTACTAGCCTCAGCTTAAATATATACTATTTTAGCATATCATCTTTAAATAGAATACTATATGCCTTACTGCATCTTAAGGACTTATCTTTTAATTTCCTTTAATATATAGATATACTTAATTACCGAGTTAGCTACCATCTAGATTATAAAATGCTTAGCCAGGCGTTAAGTAATTACTCTTTAACACTAAAGAGGTTACCTATAATTATTAAATTTAAACCTGTTAGTCAAATTAATATTAGGAATAATAGTAGTAAAAGCTCTAAATAGGATCTGCTACACAGACTTAGCTCTCTATAGTCGTTTACAAAGCTTATCTCTTTAGAACTTTTACCGGAAGTCATTTTAGGTTAAGGTAAAAAAGAAGTTAAACTAATAGATATGCTACCCTACTTACTTTAGCATTTATATTTAAAATAGGAGTTTTTAATATGGCCTCTATCACTTTAGCACTTCGAACCGCTTTGCCAGTCGGTTCTATGTTACCTTGCAGACCCTTAGTCCTCCTTAAAAAGCCTTACGATGTCGTATTGGGAGGAATCAGAAGATGAGATTAAACTATCGTTGGATCTGGTTAAGCTAAAGTGCCAGAACACTTGCACCCAGTTTCATTCGAATGCGGTCCCGTATTAGTCTCGATACTCTATTTCTAGTACTACTTTTACAACCTTAACCTTATGTATTTGAATCGACCTGCTGTTAAGTTAAAACTAAGGTATACAAAGGCAGTGTGGAAATAGCCTTGATAAGTGAATCTATAGCTATTATAAAGCTTTATATTAACATATAGTTAAGATTGTCTATTATAAAAGAAATTTAATTTTTAAAAAGCTTAGAAGTCAGCCTATTGCAGATACTACCTCGGTTTGTAAGATTCGAACATCTAATGAACGACGACTGAACTCATTGAAGTATCATAAGGAGCCGGATCGGCCTATTTTAGTCTCGCTCTAAGGGTCAAGTTCGTATATCAAAAGGCCGACTTTTCAACGGACTCGGCGGGCTTTCAAGGATGTTATACCCAAACCTATGAAGCACCACCAATGCACTCAATCATGACTTTAGAACACCATATTTTTCACATTAATCATGAGAGTAGTCTAAGTAAGTTGCACAAGGCGACACATGGGTGAGGTGCAGCCTCTGGATCTAGGAACTCTTAATTGCCAAAATGACGATCGCACTAAGGTATAAGGTTTGTTTATGCCTAGCCTTTGTAGATGTTCTCAGCCGTATTTTCAGGTCTGTAGTCTTCTAATTGATGACATACTACACAGCCCATTTTGAGAGGAAAGAAAATCGTGAAAGCTCTATCTAATAGTAAACTATCCCAGGACGTATGTCCGATACTTCCCCACTATCACCAAGTCCTAGTCTCCGCATTCTAACCGCATCATGACCCCCAGGTGCGATCTCATCTACAGCCTTTGGGTACATAGAATGATTCTCTGCTGAGAGTAGTGACATCGATGACTGTGTATTGGTTTCTCTCGCGTACTTTAAATCCATCTCGCCGTACTTCAGCTTTTTGGTCCCTGCAACCTTCAATACACCGTCGATTGTACTGTTCGAGCCAATCTCATTCAGAATAGGGACGCCAAGGGCTTTACCAATCTCGAATGTGTCTAAAGACATCTTCCGACCCAGACGCCACCACCCATTTAGCAAGAAAAAGATCAGTCCAAGCTCGAAAACTGTGATAGCTAGGACTATGCCGAGATACTCGTAGTTAGAATGATAAGCCGTGATAATCCTAGTCACCTCAGCGGGAAGCACCTGCGGTGTAGCGTATGACGCGTTAGCTACACTGTTACTAACCGCGCTGCGAAACATTAGCTCGCGCATTGTATTGAATATGTCAGTCGAAGGGTCCGATCAGGTCATGCTGCAGTTGCCATATGTTTCCACAGCGGACGTTAGGTAGTTTGTTGTAGCCTGGCCTGTAGCATTGACGATGAACGGAGCATATTGTAACTTGACTGGGAGCCGTAAGTTGGCAGTGGACTCGTATTGCCTTGTTGTGGCAAGTACGATACCTCCGAGCATCGACCTAAAGCCCCAATGATCTCCTGAATACGTGATAAGCTTCATTAGGTCGGACGTGTCAAATTGCAGCACCCTGACTGTCTCGGTCATTCCTGGCTGCCACTTTTGTAGCGTCGACACCCCGTTGCTGAGTATCATGGGATACCGCACTGTGGCGAGCCTCGTGAAGCATCGCTTCTTTACAAAGGAACCGTCGCAGGATGGGTCGGGCTTGTACGTCGCCGCGAAGTTCACCGTACTCAGCGTGGCGACGTTTTCGAATTCTCCAACCTCGAAGTTGACCTCGAATGCGGTGATATTGTTATTCTCTGGGGTAATAGCAAGGAGACCATGATAGTCATAAGGTATATAGCTTTCCTCGCAAGCGACATCGAGACCGGGGCCAAGCATCGACACAATGCAGGTGCGATTACCCTCACAACCCGAGCTCGGCAGGGCGATCGGCTCGTTTGCGGTATATGCCCTGCCCACATCGGCGAACACGGGCTGCAAGAGTTGGGCCACACCTCGACAACCCTAACAGCACCCACCACGCTACTTCCCTAGTAGACAGGCTTGTTCAGCCACCCTCCTAAACCAAGCCTTAGCATTCTGTCAAGCTCGGTTGATCCATCTGCATGTATGCCTTCCTCATCCATGTCTTGAAGCAATTTGTCGATATATTCTCCTGCCGCAGAAAAGTGAAGAATATGTGCAATAGCGCGGTGAACTGCAAGGAGTCGAGGCGAAGGCGGGTCGATTGACTTATCGTTAGTAATATAAAGCGTTTGTATAATAGGGAAGGTTATTTCCGATACGAGGTAAGGAGGGTAAAAAGACGCGATTTGGTAAGTGTGCGGTAGCTGATCTGGGATAGGTTCGAAGAAGACTTGGAAGTCACCAAAGAGCGTATGGAGGAGAGCGGTAAGCGTAATAGCATTTCCCGGTCGGTCAATATCGGTCCCGTCGATTAAGTGTACAACACCGGTATCAAACATGTTGAGGATTACAAGTGCCGCTTGCTTAGAGGGATTCTGTCGTACGTTAGCTATGTACTATGCCCTAGCTGCTGGAAACATATACCAACTCGCCATCTGCATCTGCTTTCATCAGGGAATGTGGAAGTATGTGGGCTACTTCAAGACGGTCAGTGGGAGCCCGAAGCGGGGCTCCGTCATCATCCCGAGCGTCGTCGCCATTCTGTCGCATACGATTTCTCGCCTCTATATAGTCAAACCTGCGGGTGATAACACAGCGATGACGGTCTCGGACAAGACAGGCCCCCCGAAGCCGAGACAACCTGTCTAGGGTCCCAATAAAGCCTTGCGCGCCTCCCTGAACTTGCTCGACAGCTGAGTGATATGCAGGTGATGGTTGCGGTGTCTTTTTCGTAGAAGCCCCAACTAAGACAAAGTATTAGTAATAGCGGCACGAGAGAGAAAAAGAGCGATAGAAATTACTAGGCAGGAAAAAATTATCAAAGAGATAGCTAGCAAAGCCAAAGAGTAGAGGGCGGAGGTTATCGAGGTCTTCGAGATCGGTATCGTTGTCCTGCCTAGCTAGCGGGAGCGCCATAGCCCGAAAGAAGGCCCGCAGAAAATTATCTCGAGACTCGTCGGAAAGTGCATATTCGTAAGTACAGCGGACAAGTCGAGGTGGCTCGTACTGTAGCGGGACGCTATCAATAGCACCGCCGGCTCCAAAATGTTCAACAATGCGATAGAATCTACGTCTCGCGTCGTTTCGCTGGTTGATTCCTAAAGGCGCTTCAGCTAAGAAATCGATAACGCTCTCAAGAGAGGATTGATGGCGGTGAAGGGGTGATGGCGCTGACATGGTTCGGATCTGTCAACGTCCAAATGGTGAGAAGTCACTGTGGGGGATGAGCTCGGCTTAAAACGCGCCGGGCGCGATTTTATGGAGGATCAGCGAAAAAGCAACTTGTTTCGCGTGGGTGCCCCAGCGGCGCTAAAATGTTTCATGGCTTGCGGGCCGTTCCTATTTGATAACTATGCCGCGGTTATTTGAATGAGCAGAATTTTTATAAGAAACAACAATTGTTTACAGGGCTATTTGCTATAGTTTGCAATAATATATAGTGCCCTACACTACTAACACCACTAAACTACGTACACCCATTGACCTACACCACATCCACTTTCAGCTAAAAGCAAGCTAGCTTTTAACGTGAAGTGAGCCGCGTTTCCGCCACTATGCATGTTCTTGCAAGGACATTGAATACGACGGAGAAGCTCGTAGAGAGAATATTGGCAATAGCCAAGGACCTCATTTGCAACACGATAAGTATCGACGAAATATAAATTCGCCGGGAATCGATAGCCGAGAGCGCGTAGCATTCCGAGTTCGCTTTGGGCGCCATGGCTAATCATGATGATGGGACAGTTTAATAGGTGTTGTGATGTGATCGATTGAATGGTTTTAAGAATATTGGCGGAACTGATAATTACGGATTTCTCGAAGAGGAATTTGTTCGACACTTGATTGATGTATTGAGAAGATCCTGAAACGTAGTTATATGTCTTAATAAGATCTTTGGACGGGGATAGTGAGTCTTTTTGTAGGTCTCTCGTATCTAGTGTTGCAATACCCATTTGACATTCTTCACCGGTTGTAAATCCGCTCCAGATATTGTTATTCCCTTCGAAATCAATTGATAGAAGCAGAGAGCTAGACCAAGGAGAATGATCTATTGACTTCGATAGACTGAGAGCTTCGCGCAAGATGTGTAGACCACATTTCGAAATAGTCGGTTGAAAGTCATTGACTTGGGCGTTAGTAACCATGGGGTGTTGTCGTTTCGGTGGCACTACGTTCTGTAGCCAGTATCGTGCAAGCATTGAGGTATCGGTAATGGTTCCTTTGTAGTGTTAATCGAAGTAGCAGTCGGTTTCAGGGTCGGAGGTATAACGTTGTAGCTTGATTCTTAGATAGCTCAAACTTTAACTGTTTTTAACTGTTAGGTTTTTGCTCACAGGTTTGCGCATTGGGAAGTAGGCAGAACAAAACGTTCTTCATTGGAGGAGGCCGTACTGATGGTTTCCCTTCTCGAAGTACTTTTAATCTAGCGCAGAATGCTGAAGTGTTGGTCATAGAGATGTAACACTACCACTGGAGGGGATGCTTTCGTAACCGTCCTTCCCACTGGATATAGGGGGTATCTTTATATCTAGAAAGTAGGCTCTTTAAACAACACTAAACTGCTGGAATTAAGTCTTATGGATGAATTCCAAAGCCCCTGTCCCAAGGTGGTGGTTTTATCAGCTGGAATACACACGTTTTGAAAGTAAACAGCCATTCCCATCAGGCAGAAGATGAGTATCAAGATGCAGGTGAACGGCAATTTTGAAGTGCTCATATCTAGGCCTCTATATTCACTCTTTCCACTGCCTAGCGGTCGTTGGGTAAGAGACTTCGCGGGGTGAGGTGGCAGCCCTCTCCTCAGTAGATGCGCCTGGAATCGGGCGGCGGGATCCAATTTTACATGCACTTTCGCGTGATCGAAACTATCTTTTATATCATGGCCGCCTCCAAAAGCGGTATAGAACTCCTTTGAGAAAGCGATAGCGTCGCTGTTGCGTATAGTGCCCTCCATACCTATGCAGGACCCGACTGCGTCCGCGATGCATTGACCCTCGGACTGGGAGTTGCACGTATTGAGTATAACGAGCTTGATAGTTTCGTATTGCTGAAGCACATCTGCAAAAGCTCTCATGAACACTGGATTTGCCTCGTTGTCTCTGCCCTCAAAATAAAGCCCGGCCGTGTCCCCATGTCCTAAGAACTGCAGGATGTTGGGTTTGTGGTCGTTAAGGGAATTATGGATATCATCAACATGACAGCCGTGAACATGCTCAACAATGACCCTGTGTCGATAATCTGCTTCACGGACAGCTTTAACGAGAGCCCTACGCTCCTGCTCGGAGCGGGCCGGACTCGTATCCTTGGGGTCTGCTGAGATCAGTAAGACTTTGATAGGCCTGCAGAGCTCTTGGAGGAGTTTCCGCAGCTCATGCGTATTCCCACTTTGGGACAAATTCTGGTTCAGCTTTCCCAGTAGTGTGTGTCGGTTTATGACAATATCTCGACAGCCAGTCTCCAGTTCACTCAGATGATCCTCTGCCGCTTTTTTCAACTGGATATCATGTTTGGGGTCTGACCCACCAATGAACTCGGAGTTCTTGGCGATATACCATGAGCAACAGGCAATGAGAAATAGTGCATAATCCTTTGGACGAAGTGCCTTGACGAATCTTCGAACTTTAGTGACGCATTCGCCAATCTGAAGCTCGCGTTGTATCGTGATGCCTTCCAAATTCCGGCCACTAATCTTGTTGATGTGGATGATAAGATCATCGAGGCGTGCTTGGCTCTTCTGATCGCGCTGATGATTATTGAGGAGGTACTCATATTGAGCCACAACATACCCCAGCTCCAAGACCCAAGCTTGCCCGTCATCGTCATAGTCTAGGTCTCCAAGCACGGCCGAACTCAAGGATGTGACCAAATCGGCCGCTTCCGGATTACGACTTCCTGCTGCCATATCCTGGCTTCTCGTTTTAATGGACCAAAGTTAAGGAGAGACAGCAAGACTATCTGCTGAACAAACCTCTAGAAACTCAGATAGGTTATGGGTGTAAAGGCAATCATTTGGTAAGAAGAGAAACTTGGATACGCCAGATCCCAAGACAAAGTGGGATAGGAATAGAGTATTTGCACATGTATCTAGGAGGGCACCTTCGGTATGACTAAGTAAGATAGTCTTTCAAAATGAACGTGATGGGCGTTTACACGTGGGAGACTCGGAGAGCCTTGTCCCAGACCGAACCAAGAAGTAATTTCGGCCACCTCCCTCACGAGAGCCTCACAAATGCCAGGAATGTGATGAAACCCCAGTCATTGCGCGATTCCTTGAATCCCTCGACGGCTATTTTCTGACCTTCCTTGCCAGCTCTGGGATCCGAAGCCTTGCGCTGAGCAGGCACCATTGTAGCGCTTACAAGGCCTGCGGCAAGGCATATTTTCAGCATCTTCAAAGATTCCAACTTCACACCACTAGACGAGAAGAGGCGCACATCCGTATCTCACACGACCAAGCGTTGATGTGCCAGAAGTCCAATCACAAACCAGAGGAGACCCCTCATGATGCCTGTATACACACCCTTTCAGGCTTGACCTACATGGTAGCTTGGGGGTTGTCATACTTATAGCTAATCGATTCGAGAATCTTTATTCGGTGTATGGTAACCGTCCATATACGTATGAGTGATAAAGCGCTCAGATGCACCGACACCGAAAATGGGTGGGGGGAAGAGGCACTCTTGATATGCGGCTGATCTGACATCGACCTGCTATTCCCTTAAAATAAATGTTTAGCATGGCAGCTGCGAACTCTCGATCAGCTGCCTCTGTTTGTGTTTTTGTTGGAGGTCGAGGACATCGCCCTTGCATTGTGTACCGTTACCGTCTGCAGTCTCCCTTGCTTCCTAGGGCGTCTTGATACCCAAATCATTTTCCTTCTGGGCACCTCTTCTCATCTTTTCCCTTCATACTCCTCTTTTCTCCTTTACTTCTTTCTTATTTTCGAGTTCCAACTTCAATACTTAAGAACGACATCATGGTTAGCTCAACCACTTCGGAGATTTCCAACAAAAACCATACGTGTGAGGATTACACCATAGGATGGATCTGTGTGCACGTAAAACAGCAGACTGCCGCCATTATGATGCTGGATGAGAGACACCCTGATATCGATAAAAAGAGCAATGACCCAATTACTTACAATCTGGGCTCTATGGGACTACATAACGTCGTGATTGGCTGCCTACCTCTTGACTGGGGCGGTTCTGACGCGGCAGCGACAATCGCCGTTTGGATGACAACTACATTTCCGTGTATTAAGCTCTGTCTGATAGTCGGTTTAGGTAGCGGCATCCCTAACAAAGTCAGGCTTGGTGATGTCGTAGTTGGTATCCCGCACAATGGTTCTCCCAGCGTCGTAGAGTGGCAGATGGACGGAAGCAAGGGATGCAAGAGGGCGGCGGAAATGGGCCATCCCCCCAGCATTTTGCTCTCAGCTCTGACAAAACTCAAAACCATTCATGAAATTGAGGGTTCCAGAGTGCCGGAATACCTGAGCAAGATCAAAGAGAATAAAAGGCTAGCTCAGATATACCTGGTATCGGATATGCTCAGAGATCCGTTGTTCGGGAGAGATGGGCCTGAAACGACTGATAAGCTCAAGAGTGAGCTTGGGAAGACTGAGCCCATACGAAATGCTACGCCTGAGCTGGAAGACCCGGAGATTCATTACGGCCTGATTGCTTCAACGAGCCGCCCAATTAGAGACCAGGCTGCCTATGAGCGTCTCGATTCGACCTTCGGTGGTAGTCTTCCTCTCTGCGTTGAAACCGAGGCCTCAGGCCTTATGTGCAATTTTCCGGCACTTGTCATTCGCGGCATTAGCGAGTACACAGGTGAATGGCATGATGACTATAAGGATTGGCAGGGGCCTGCAGCTGCGGTTGCCGCTGCATATGGGAAAGAAGTTTTGTCTGTTCTTCCTAGGGCTGAGGTAGAGCGTGTGCCTACCATCCAGAGCCTAGGACCGTCTGTATTCTAGTTAAATCTTGCTAGGAAAGGGGCGAGGGGGGGTTACGACCACTAATACCTCATCACTCTGTTAGCAGATAGTGATATGAAACCTAACACGAGGTAATAGAGACCTTCTATACAGAGAATTCAAAAGCGAGTGACAAATTCTGATTTCGCCGTAGGGCTGGTGTGACTAATTGCAATGCATGTGCAGTGCTGCAAGCTAAGTAAATCATGAGACGAAGAAGCGCTCAGACTCCTTACATAGCTTACGGGGTACCCCTTGAGCACGAGAGCGAGTGCAGTAATTGAGCCTCAAGCAGTAAATAAGGAATGAAATACATGACCAGGCTACATATCGCCTTCTTATCTCACTTTCCCCTCATCAAATCTTCCCATTCATATTATACTTCTCCATCTACGGTGTCCGCATTCGGTCTGTGCACGGGCCTACTCCCGGCTACGCGTCTTGAGCTAGCTTCACCCCTCGCTGATTCGTCCACGATGACAATGAGCTTGTCTAATTGCTGCATATGTTTCTTGACTTCAACTTCAGTCAAAAAGTATTTCAGCAACTCCTTTGAGAAGTCTGAAGTGAATGTGGCACAATCGTCGACAACTACGCTGTGCTTCTCTGGCGAGCTGACTAATGCAACATACTGTAGATACTCCCAACTCGTAAAAATACGGCACACTTCGATGTATCGGGGGCATTGGATATCTCCCGTTCTTTTATCAGCGGCCAGTACCATCTTTTGTTGTTCCCTATCCTGGAATCGGATGTGAACTTGGCGCATGATCTCATTCGATGAGATAATGTGGTTCTCGCGCGTCACAACCGGGTCTGAGAGAACCACCGGGTTGTCCGCGGTAGGGACCGTTGAATCAGGCGGCCCGGGTTCTAGCTCATGAACTATAACCGAGGCGTGGCGGTTAGAAATTCTTACTCCTATCTGAAATGCCTTGAGATCTTTGAATTGAGCAGCGATGAACTGCCGGGCATCATGAGGAGTTCGAGCGGTCCGAGCAAGTATGACAATGTTCTCGTCAAAGCTTACAACCTTGTCTTCAAGCTCGGTAATCTGAACGCTGCTAAATACTTTCATCTTCTTCTCTTTGAAGAGGAATCCCACCATGTTGCTTTAGACAGGTTAGCAAGTAAGAGACAATGATGAACTTATTAGGCAAAAAGGCGTACAATTGATTTAAAAATTCTCCAAATATCTTGATAACATGTGCCTGTTGAGGTTGGCGGGCAACTCGTGTGCAAATTTGCCAACACGACTTTCGGTACTTGGATCGTCGAAAATGTGGTAAGAATGTACCGCCTAATATTCTACTTAAAAATGGAGGGGGCCGAAGATTAAGACGTAGAGACCCAGCATAGTCTAGAGTAAAGGGGGATAGGCACTGAAGGGCATGTTGGAGATAGTAGCATACACTTGCTGTTTCGGGCACGACAATACAAGGCCCTAGCCATTTGAATTATGCATTTCAGCCAGAACTGTCTGCCTAACTGCCTGCATGGCTGTGCATGTCATTTGATTACCTGCTACGACCGGCCATTGGTCATTCTATCAGATACATATGCATCTGAAGGCTGCTACCCACACCCTCTTGCTCATATATGTGAAGAAGTTGGTATTCTCGCTTGGTCCCAAACACTCACGGTAAGCCTAGGGCGTCATTGACGGCTTTGGCAGTCACCACGATGGTCTAGCGCAATGCCATGACTCAACTCTAACCTACGATAAGGCTTTCACTATTGCACAAGCGCTCTAAGAGCCCCCAGTACCCTCAGGCCTACTCAGAATATGACGTACAGGTTAAAGATTCATGACTTTTATCGTTCAGATAGGTGGTATGCTTCCAGGCAGCCTTGCATCCAATATTTTGGGTTGGACCATATCCCTGAATGCAATGCTACCCATGCTTGGACTCAAGGCATACCAACATATTAGCACTGCCGCGTGTTCTCAACCGCATTAATAAGCAGCCTTGAAGAGCCTCATCCCAAGAACAGAATATCTCCGCGGTGAATTCGCTTCCAAACGAAAGAAGACTGGCTAAAAGAGCGGGCGCAGCCCGCCACATCGTGAGGCATGGTCTGATGCCCTTTCCACGAAGGAAGCAGGCTGGCGTGAGGGGGGCGGGGTTGCGCCCGATATGGACGATGGCAAGGGTGTGGGTGTTAATACAATAGACCTGCGCAGGATGACAGCAGAATGGTGCATCACGAGATTGATGGTGGGCTTTCCTGCAGCACGTAGCGGATGCCCCAATTACAAGGTTCCTTCACCGAGGATCCTTGCCGGAGAGCGTCTCCAAATGGCTAGACTCAGTAGAACAGTCCCTTAGAATGTGGCGTCCCATTGTGTCCGTTTCGACTCGAACTGGCCGCTCTCCATTCAACTTGTCCTAAAACCCCACCCTCAATATGGATCTGTTGCTCGAGAAGATGTTTTTGGTATTTGTATTGATCTCTGTCAATACCTCCATTGTTCTTTCCAAGATCTAGTAGATGACCTAGCAGTTTATTAAGAAACGTTTGGCAAAATGTTGCACAGTCGTCTACCAAGGTGTTGTATTCTTCCGGACAAGAGAGGAGGGAAAGATGTCTTAGTCGGCGCTCTGTTGTGCGGATGCGATATAGGTCTATATATCTGTAGTGTTGCAGTTTAGATCTCTGCTCAAGTGCCAATCGTAGAGAGTCACCACCATCTTTCGCGTTGCGCAGATGGAGGACTCTGATGCGTATATTGCCTGTTGCAATGAGCTTGGAGGGACCGGCTCTGATAAGTTCCCCCGAATCCACGCCTGAAGGGGCGGCAGTGAGGTCTAGGTGTAATGGAGGGCCAAGTTCGCAAAGGCCGTTTCCATCTCGTATGACAATCTCTGCATGGCCGCTACCTGGGCTAGCGTTGTGTTTGCCCACGAATGCGATACCGATTTGATAAATCTTCGCCTCATTCTCATGGCTAGGTGCGAGGAACGCTGAGACTCTTGAACGATTCCATAAGGACGCCTGATATGCCATGTATACGTCTTGTTTGTCGAAACCCAAAGGGATATCTTTGATAAGCCGTGGCCCAGCGCGCATCAAACTTAATACTACTATTTCTGAGGGGTTAGCTCTATCAGCGTGAATCCAAAAGAATTTTATTACTACCTTTAGCGACCAAAGCCCAACACAGGGTTACCCAGCCCCTGAAACCATCTCTGACGTCCTGTATTGCTTTTCGCATGGCTTTGATAGATTGCCTGTACTTTCCACAATAATTAGGGAGGAAAAATAGGACTGGAACCGGAGGTGTCTTACCGCGGGAGATCAGTGTAGAGCGTTGAGACGCGAGATACTCGTATCGAAGAAATGAATATGGTGGAGGAGGAACGTCTCACCCATGAATACGTCGGGTGAAGGGGGTGTGCATAGGAGCCCGCATTGACTGTGGCTGTGGCAATCGCGAAATGCGATGATTAAAGGACAAACCCGATTCGTTATATGCGCGAATCTCACTTTCAACTCGATCCTCCATGCTTAATAGTGCTATTTTCATTGGTTGAAAACATTGGATGATGGAATTACATCGTTCAGCAATTTCTTATTAATAAAGCGAGACAATGGACAACATAAAGGTCTAGGAGTATTAAAACACCATTACAGTAAGGACTTTTTCAGCCAAAAGAGGGTATCTCTGCACAACGAAGAGCAACAACTGCTTTGGTGGTCGACTTACCTGGTCTTGAAATAGGTGAGACATAGTAGAGACGGGATAAACTACCTTAGAAATATAAACAGGAATTAAGTGCAGCTCCCTTCGATAATTTACAGCGTAAAAAAGTGATCCAACCGAATTGATCTTCCCTGAATATCACAACTCTCGTTGTACGGAAACCGGCGGTGAAACTTTAGGAACCTACGTGAAAGCCTACGTGCTAAGAACACATTTTCCCTGAGCTTTCATTGGCTTGTAGTCGGACATAAATATACGGTTTCCAAGTCTCAATTGTGCTTAATTGTGTGCAGACGGGAATGTCTCGTTTCTCACTGCGGTCACTGCAAAATCTTGTTCTAAGATCGATTCACAAGGAAGAGAACTGAGGCGATGTTTCATAGCAGGGTCCAAATCGTAGTGGCCAATCGTCGTGGTACGATATGTGCTGCGCCATGATAGGTTTAGGCAATACTACCTAATACCTGACCTTACTGAGTAGCCAGTGTGTTCGCATACGCTTACTCCAAAGCTCCTGTCTACCATCTAACCTCTGTTATAATCACGGTACCTTCGTAGAGGCGGTATGGAGCAACAAAGTACCCAGGTAAAGAGGATTCTCTTACGAGTGAGAATGGTGGATCGTACTGACTAGAGGCTCTTAAGGTGTCCCCCTTTTGTGTTTGTATCTTGCATACACAAGCACACAATTGTCCTAATACGTCAGACACTAGAAGGGCGAACCTCAGCCCGCTGTTGCCCGCATCCTATCGAACACCAGAAGATGATCTGATCCCACCAATCCCTGATGACATTAGCTACTTTGAGAACGAACTGGGTGTTGGCCGATTAAATGAACTCTCTAGGTGGTTGTGGCTCGCCGGGCGGCCTATGCCTCCCCGCCCTTTACACTATCAACTACTCCTCGGTCGCGGGATTATTATCGCGGAACAGATGGATCTCCACCTTGTGTGGACAAGTGGCCGAATTTTTCTGAAGCCGATGCCGCGATACCTGCTAGAACCGTGTTTCTGGACGGCGTGTCTAGCTTGTCAGCATGATCACTCATGCTCTCCAGCAGCGGAAAAGCCATGCAGCAATCAAAAGGTGTGGAGATGTGCGCTCGGGTTTCTGTTCTCGTACGCCGCTCTTATCTGCTACGAAAGTGATTTCCTCCTTGCTCGAGAAAGGCATCTGCTTCCCGACGAGATTCGGTGGTGCGACTGGAAGAAGCTGGTTAATGAGCTCGACACCGAGCGTATCTACGATAAAATCGACCCCCGCTATCTCTACGGCGAGCTCCGCCTCAGCCGTCTTAATAAGATACAATATCTACGATCAAGCTTTCTCCGTGGCTATATGCCGTCCTGGCATCGCTATAGCGAATTCTTTCATGATAACTTCACTTGGCTTGCTTCAGCAATTGTGTATATTGCGATTATCTTGGCCGCACTGCAGGTAGGGCTGGCAACCGATATTCTAACTCAGAGTCATGCATTCCAGTCAGCCTCATATGGGTTTGCGGTATTTGCTATTATTGGTCCATTTGCAATATTAGTTACTATATTTTGTGTATTCATTTATGTGTTCTTGTCCAACTGGATTGCCGCGGAGGCATACCGAACGCAACGGCTCACTCATGTACACGCAAAGCTTGAAGCAGCATAGCAGCTTGCCTACACTTCGAGATAGCATATTTTGATCGACACCAATTGTTGCGCTTTGCTTAGACATGTACGGACAAAAGTATTGATCCAAATAGTATTTCGCTTGAATATTTGGAACTATGTACACTTTCACGTAGTCCGCACCTGCATACTAACGTGTTAACATAAGCTGAAAATTTATGGAAGCCGTTATATCTGGACTCACCAAATATTACTTGGAAAATTGGGTAATTTGATCTGAATTCTTGCACTATTATCCTGGTTAGTCCTCGTCGTATTGTCTTTACTAACGGTTTACATCTACACGAATGATAGAGTTAGCCGTTAACAGCGGACCTTTATGTAGATAATCTCGATAGTCTCGTCTAAGGCGCCTCATCTGGCTAGGTGATTTCTGGAAATTATTCGCCGGTTTCCTTTAGTGCGTGTTTCAAACCCACTATTTCGCCCCAACTCGTTGGACTGGGCAGCATGATACGGTATTACGATTGAGAAACAATTCTAGTCTAGTTGAGTTTGGGAGAATATTATTCCGAAGAAATTATCAGAATGTAGCAGATAAATACCATGGTGATGCATGTAATGCTCGGCTTATCCCAAACTAGACACCGACAAAGCGTGCGAGTCTCGGAGCAATCTTCTTAATTAACTTTATTTATGAACCATTCCCTTCAAGTAATGGCGTTCTAAGTGATTCTGATGCACCTATGAACGTTGACCAATCGGTCAGTCATATACATTTAGTACATTTCTCTACGTTGAGCGATAATTAGTCTTCTAGGCCGAGCACTCACTGCTGCAGCCATATTGGTTCACATCTGCCATTCCGGTCGCCCTTAAGTACTTGGAACAGCGGTCTATCATCCTAATAACATCAATTCAAGTCGCTTCACCCGGGGGTTTGAGGCGTTGTAAGGGATTCTGAAGTAAAGATATGGATGACAGGCTTCACTGCTTGTGTTGCGCCAAACCCCAAACAAGACAAACTCGCCGAGCACCTAACATTTGTACATAGTAAGGCCGATTAGTTGGTCGGGACTTTACCCCATAGTCACTAGGGAACGTTCCTGTCGTTCCCCATGCGGTTGGGGATTAAGGTAGACTGGGGTAGCTGGTGGTCCAGATTTCCATGAGGTTGTATTAACGACTCGGTCTATGTAGATAGTAACCAGAAGCATTGCAGTATATAATGAATTGTATACTAATAGGAAAAGGATCGGCTTTGGCTTCGTACTTTGTTTTTTTTTTTTTTTTTTTTTTGCGGCTTTCTGCGTACTATTATCCCTCTTCGCATTTTTCTGCGTGCCGGAAACACGAGGCAAAACCCTTGAGGATATCAGCCTTATGTTTGGAGATAACTCTGCAGAGGAAGAATTAGCATTAAAACGCGAAATGGAAGCTGACATTAGAGGGAATCAAGAACTATCGACGCCGTAAGGGGAAAGCCGCTTATGTATATTAGCAATTATATGATCAAAGAGAAAATCTTTGAATACACATTGAGGACTTCTTAGTCAATATGTGTATTGCGTATGGCTCGTCGTGTTGTGTAAAAGGGTGTTACACGGGAGGAACTATAATTACAAAGCACGGCGATCATGAAGAGGTTTTCAGGCGGGTGCTAATTATGTCAACTGCCTCAATAGCTAGCGACAACACTCTTTTCCTTCCTAATGTCCCTCATCCATTGAGTAGCAACACTAAGAAATTGAGCTTTTCAAGTCACGGGATAAAGCATCTTTGCGGGCTCATATAGTACTCGGAGCTAGGTCATGAACAATGAGAAGTGATAAACACCTGAGAATCTGGAAGTAGCCCTTATAGATAGGTGTTATCTTGGGGGACGATAACACCTTGATAAGCCCCTTGGCTTTCGTTGCCATTGTCTCAATGAGGTTGACTAAGGCTAATGATGGGGTATTGAACTTGAGTGGGAGCGAGAACGACCTGGATATTAGACCTGTAAGTTGGAAAGGTCTTGTAGTAGGATGCTGGAGTTGATCTGGCCTCGCTGCTAGTGGAATGGATTCAAGAATTCGGTGGTATGTTTCTAGACGCGGAGATAAGCAGGGAAGACAGTAGCTCGTAAAATGGGTCTAGTGGAAAGAAACCGAAGGGGATTTGTGTCATCTGATATTCTTCGTGGGGCGGTCGCAGGTAGATTCATACAAATTTCGCCGATGATATCTATACAAGTCTGAGAAAGCTGAAAGGCCTTGTCTAGAGTGGAAGTAGGCCAGGCTCCTTCTCCCTGTTTTTATTAGTAACACTGTCGGCGGGAATACTGTCGTGAAAGTTTACGTCCAAGTGCTCGGCCAAAGCGATATTGGCATCCGCTATCCCTCGCAAGCCTAGATACGAGCATGCCTTGCTTCTCCTATACCGCTCGTAGATTCTTTAAACGAGTCATTTATGCTATTTGAATTAATAATACCGGTCGAGTTGGGTGTCCGCGCGACCTAGATGGGTGGAAGCTGGATAAAGCATAATGTGTTGGAGGCTTGGATGACTGTTTGACACGATTAGATTCCTGGGCGGGGAAACGCTCTTAAGATTCTCGGGCTATTACAGAAGCGCTGTAGTAGCCATCTATATCTATGTTTATATCATCTCCTGATGCCTTCGAGATACTGACCAAGTTATGCGTTGCATTTCGGATGACCAAACTTGAACTCCGCTAGTGTAGCTAGGTTAAGTTGCTGTGCAACCGGGAACTCCGAGTTCAAGATAATTCGGCGAGTGCTATCCGCTCCGCCGCTAAGCTGATGAGAACCCAAGAAAGTTTGGACGTATGCGTCATAGCATATTAGAAGATACTTAATTATAAACAGAGGAACGCCTCCATTAGTTATTGTGCACTAGAGCGCCGTAAGGAGTTTTCCCTTCTACCTTCACGTTACATTAAGCCACCATTCGAGTTTTGACCATGACTCACCAATTCACGTTGGGAATATTGATGATCGACGGAGCAACCGGATATACAGGGCGCATTGCTTGTCAACATGCTAAAAGCCTTGGCCTTCGATTTGTGCTTGGGGGTAGCTTCGGTAGAAGCTGCGAGAAGAGTTTTGACAGGGGAAACTATGAGAGGCTTCCAGACGCCAGCCGTAGTGTTTGGCAGGGATTTTGTTAAGAGTGTTCCTGGCTCCAGATATCAAGATTGAAAACGATAGTTAGCCTTCAAATGACTGTAAAAAATCCTTCAATAGGAAAGTGGCAACAATGATTAAATATATTCAAATTTAATTTGAAAGTCCTTATTCGATTACCACTTTATTGGAAAAAGATTTATTACTGCTTCCGTCTTTAAACCTGCCTGCCCCTCACCCTCCCCCCATGTATAATATCCCCAGTCGATCATAGCATCTTGAATAATAGGATTATCAATCCTCTCGTATTACATAAGGCGGGTGAGGAGGTCTGGACGTCGAGTTACTTTTTGAGACCCCAGATATATCCCTTCGGTGTCAGGACTGCCTTTCTAAGCAATTCACCGAGGGATTCGAAGGCACTTTCTGAGCCTTGAGTATTTTAAATATCGACGAAACAAACCCTCAAAACGACTCGGCCGATGTATTCAAAGGAATAGAACCCGGAAACCGCCTAAATTTCCCCTCATTATTCGTAGTTAATGTGCATAACCTCGGACTAAAGGATCGACAAAGAGCTAGCGATAGAACATCAAGGCATTAGATTCGACCTTTTAGATTCGAGTTTATTATATCGAGAAGAAACTCTCCCGTGACGAAATGTAATACCCGTCGTTGAATATAGATATGTTCCGTTTCAGGTTGGGATTGAGTTGCTCATATCGACTATCAGGCAAGCTCACAAGGTTGATTATTATTAGTCGAAATTTGGAGGTCTGCGTCCCTGGGAGGTTCATGTTCTATTGGAAGTTCATTCGCCCAGCTCTGTTGTCCCGGCATTTCATGCTTGTCCTGGGCATACATTCCCAGGGTTGGTCTAAGCGGTGGATTATCGTGGAGGTGTGGTTTCTTGGCTCGACGGATAGCCAACGTAAGCCATGCGAGAAGCCCGATTATAGTAAGACCCCCAACAGTGACGCCAACACCAACACCAATTCTAGCTCCATTTGAAATGCCTTGTGATGCTTGTGTAACCATTGCCTGTGTTGGTTGGAGAGTGGTAATGGTGTCATGATCATTTGACACCGATGCCGGCAAGTCTGAACTATGCCAGTTCAGACGGTACATAGGGGCGTATAATGGTGTTTCTGAGATCGTCAGGGTGTAAACGGTATCCTGCCACCCTCCTCCTCTTTGTAAGATGAATTGGGGGATCTCGTAGGTTTCAATGACACTGCCGGTCGAGCCACATGAGACCTTATAAGCAGCGGTACTCGTAACAAGATAGATACACATCTGGGTCCCTAGGAGGTCACTGCAAATGAAGTCGCTAACTTGTTAGGATTCGTGTTTGAGTTTGATTCAAGGGTATATTATACCTTGGGCAGCATCCAGCAGCTGTTTCTCCATCTGCAATCTTAAAATTGAAATGGTAGTCGTGCAAACCGGCATATGTCGAATGGCATGCAGTGGTGTAGCCTGAGGGACAAACGAGGCCTGGAGAGTAGTAATCCAATAAACCCCCGCCTTTATTGGGTTGACAGCCCTGGTCTCTCACTGGGCTATAGGAATAAGTGTCGGTACAGGTAACAGTGCTGTTATCTGAGAAACTAGAATCATCAGTAACCCAGAATGGATCTCCAGCCCCCGTACAATAGTACCCCTGGGATGAATCGCAACCATAACCGACTTGAAGGCCACCCGGCAGTGCGAACTATCGAGTGCATCCCTGAGGCGGCGTCCAAGTGGTCGTTAGAGCACCAAGGTTTTGGAACGCCATGTCGTAAATGAGCAAGACTTCAAAGACTTCTACTAGAACATATAAGTAAAACGCATAGGCCACAGGCCATGGCCTCACAGGCCACCCAGCCACGCGATTTTTTGCGACACCGCATATATAATCCCAGCGCAATTACTTAAGTACCTTTATACTTCTTTTTTTATAATTATAATTAATCAAGTCGCCTTTTCTCGCTTAATCTTATAATGCTTTTATTTTCTAATAAAACCTGTTATTAGGGTGTAGTTTGCAATATTAAGCTTAGTATAAATATCCAACCAGCGGCTTATAAGTAGGCTATTTCTAGAACTACTTTATAACGCTATCTTAACAGTATTCTAATTAGAAAAGAAACTAATTAAAACTTTTAGACCTTATTACCTTATTTAAAAGGTCAATTGGCGTATTAGGCAATTAGCCAGGCTAGGCTAGGCTATATACCTTTATTAGTAAAATTCAGAAGTATTACCAATACTATGCTTAGTTTAATAGGGGTGTTAAAAAGGTTAGCTATATATAATATTATAGCTTTTTCTAGCAGAATCTAACTATAAAAACTGCTAGGTCTTATATAATTAGCTATTTAAAAGTTAATAATATAACAGTAAAAAATATCAACCTATTTTTTAATTAACTCAAGGTTTTATAAGTTACTTATATACCTATTAAACACTAGTATAATACTAACAAAATAGGGGTTAGCTAAAGGGTTAGCAATAACCACTAGATTATCTGCAAGATTGCTATACGGCTAGCTCTTAAAAAAAATATCGAAAAAGGCAAGTAGATTATTATACTAGAGTATATCTCAGCTAATAATTATACCCTTCCGCCGCTTATCATCTTAAAAGGTAAAGATATTCAATATTAGTAGTTTCCTTATTATAACTTTAGCTTATAAAATAACTAGCTATTTAAAGCTTTGCCAAAAAGATAGACTAGTAACAAGATTACTTTAAATTAGCTTAAAGATATATTTATTCTTTATATTTAAAGGCAGTATAGCAATAGATAGATAGTATTAATCTGCAACAGCTATAACTCTTATATAAATAATACCTTTTTAGCGACCTATTTGCTTAATAAGATCTAGCTAATCTTTTATAAGCTTTATTATAATTATATTATTTAAGCATTAAATATAAAAGTTTTTAGGCTATTAAAAAAACAGCTTTACAAACACTTACGTAAAAGCTTTTATATAGAGTTAGGAATACTACCTTTAAAAGAGGACCTTATAAAAGCCTTATAATTAGCAAAACTTAAAGTCTTAGTGCCTAAGATAATAAAAAAGGCTTAGACAATAGCTAAGATCTTTTTATATAATTAATTAAAGCTATTATCTTTAAAATATATAATATTAGAAAAAAAGGATATTACTAAAGCTAGGGCTAAAATACCAGTAGCAAAAGAAAGACTAAGAATACTAGATTTTTTAGTATTTAACTTTAAATATTATATAAAGATACTTTTAACTAGCTAAAATCTTTAACAAAATTACTAGAAATTTGCTACTAATTATTTTACTTTTTATATACTAGTGTAAAAGTTAGTAACCTAAAAGGCTATAAAAGCTTTTAACTAATAAACCGAAAAAATTGCATTTTTTGAAGTAAAAGTTAAAACCTTTTAAGCTAAGCTAAAGAAGTCGATTAAAAAAAAGCGGAAAAAAGTTAAGCCGGCGTTAGGACACAGGTTTGCTATAATAGCAGACATACGCCAGATTAAAAGAAGGTTAAGGCATAAGGCTATTTATAAGGATAAAGCAAGTGACTATAATATGCTTAGGACTATAGAAAGCCTTATAAAGGCTATTGCAGAAGACAAGTTAGAAGCAGAAGACTATATTAAGGTTAAAAACACTTGAAAAAGTGGTCGCGATAGTTTTTTTGTTAAAAAAAAAGGCTTTAATTAAAGAGTGGTATTGGGCCGGGTAGGTGGCCCGTGAGGCCATGGCCCGTGGCCTATGCGTTTTACTTAAACTAAAGTCGGTTAGGGGATCGGTGGGAGTGGAATTCAAAAGGAGGGGAGCGAGTGAGGAAGTTCTCGTCTACGGATGAAAATGATTCGGTACGATAATTTGAAATAATAACCCACTCTATGTCGCCGTGTTGCCTGCCAATAGCCGTATAATGCGCTAGGTTACTCGTATTGAGACGCACAAGTCGGAATGATCTGAGCCCGTCATGGGTTGGAGAATTGGGTGATACAACTGCAGCAATTAGAAAAAATGGATGGCCTGCATTATTACCCGGGATCTCGTAGAAATTTCCCGCCCTAGGCGACGCCTACCTATAGTAATCTCTTTGTTGCAGTTCTATTTTTTTTTTTTTTTTTCTCAAGATGGGATCGTGATCACCGTCCATTACCCTTGATATAAACCTAATATTTACAAATGGCCTAATGATTCGTAGACAAATACCTTCTCAAACAACGTTTTCTGCCATGAATGCGCACACACATTTTTATATACTCTTGGGCAGTTATTTCTACAGTAGGTTTGTCGTCCTACTCATCTACAGAGAGCATCATGAACGTGCATATAAGGAAAACGTCGGGATCACGAACCACCTGATAATTTTAAAAACCCCTGACTTAAAAGGTAGGGTTTTAAATTATCAGGTGGTTCGT